>ML785881.1:127435-155325 GCA_009831015.1 Picea engelmannii
TAACCCATATAACATCCCTCATAACCCCTATGTTCTAACCCATATAACTACTAATCCATATAGTTGTTATAAACCCTAACCTATATAATCCATATCACCTAACCTTAATAACCCATATAACCACTAACTCACATGTCCATTAACTTGTATAACCATGGTAACCCCCGACCCATATAACCACTAATCTATATAACCCTTATATACCCTAACATATATTATCCTTATTCTCTACCCTTGACAACTCATAAACAATAACCTTATAACATTTCTAACACCTAGCATTTATGACACCTTATTAGGAAACCAACTTATTATAAACTACAATTAATATAACCCTAATAACCCCTATCACATATAATGGTTAACCTTTCCATATCATAACATATAGAATACATAACTCTTATATCTTTTAATCCCTATGCCATTAACAGAAAATCACTAATATTAAAAACCTTCCAAACACCTATCATAATATTTAGAACCCTAATACTTAGAATCCTTATAAAATATATAACTATCAAACCCGAACACATCACCCTTAACCCTAATAACCTATAACCCAACCATATAATCCCTATTCTAAACACTTAATTTCAAGAACCTATAACCACAAATTATTATAAAACTGGACCCTTAACATTAATAATTTCTAAATCCTATAACCTATAACCTCAATCACACATATATTACCTAAGAAATGATAACATATATCCCATATAATAAATACTAAATCCTAAAACCCTAACCTATTATCCATAATCATAATAATCTGTAATCTTGGTAAACCTTGATTCATATAAACCCTATAACCCTAAATCTATAATTTATAAAACTCTTAACCCTCATATATGCTAAACCATAGATTACTAAACCAAATAACCCTCATAACTCTTAACACCTATCACTACTAATCTATAAATGCTAACACCTAGACTATAACCAATCTAACCCTTAACATCCAACCCTTATAAAGTCTATTCATTATAACCCTTAACACTATAGTCCCTACTCCCTCTTACATATAACCCATATTACCCTTAATTCATATGAACCCTAATCCTACCCCAAATTCTCATAATACTTATGATACTAATATGTATAATTCCCATTGTTCTTTATACATAATAATTACAACCCATATCCTCTAAAACACCTCCCCTCTACTAGAAATAACACCCATAATCCCTGACACTTGATCATGATAGTCCATATCTAATATAAAACTTAACCATAATACTATAACCATTATAAACCATAAAATTTATAAACTCTAATGCCTAACTCTTATAAACCATGTGAAC
This sequence comes from Picea engelmannii, assembly GCA_009831015.1. Taxonomy (NCBI): domain Eukaryota; kingdom Viridiplantae; phylum Streptophyta; class Pinopsida; order Pinales; family Pinaceae; genus Picea; species Picea engelmannii. The sequence goes on from ML785881.1 coordinate 128,737, forward strand.
CCTTAGCCCTATAATCCCTATTATTATAAATACCTAAACATTACAACCCTTAACCCTTATCTCCCTTATATTCTAACACCAAAAAACTATCTTAATTACTCTAAACCCTATAACTCAATCGTCAATCCTTATAACTCCAAACCTTTATACCCCTAATCCAAAACCATTATAATGCTTGTAAAAATTAATCCATATAACCTATAATATTGAATACTTATAACCCCTAACCTCAAGCACCTAATCCTTAACCACTCTAACCTTGAACACTTATAAAGGCCAATCCCTATAATGTGTATACAATTTAAATCCTTACCCATATATCCCTTCGTAATATACCCCATCCCTTATATTATTTATAACTCTTAGCCCTTTTCAATCCCTCAACCACCACTCATGTAACCCCTATAATGATCAATGCATATATACCATAAAACATATAACCCTAATTCATATAACCACTATAAACCCTAACCTTTATATTCAATATCCCCTAACCTTAATAACCCACATAACCACAAACCCATATAAGTACAATGACAATGATAATTACGATGACGACTACGATGATGACGATGACAATGATGATGATGACAATGACGATGATGATGATGAAAATGACGATGATGATGATGACAATGACGATGACAATGATGATGATGACAATGACGATGATGATGATGAAAATGACGATGACCACAACAACGATGATGATGATGATGATGATGATGATGACAACGACAACAACAATGTTTATTATGGTGATGGAAATGACAATGATGAAAACGAAAATGATGACGACTGTGATGATAATGACAATATTGATGACGATGACGATGATGAGTAGGATGTCGACAATGTCGATTACGGGTGGTGAGGATGACAATATGATGATGATCATGACATTCGAAATGAGGATGATTATGACAATGGTGATGACGATCATGATCATGATCATGATGACGGAAACAACAATATTGATTATGGTGATGACAATGACAACGATGATGATGATGATTACGATGACGATGATCATGATATGATGATGATGATCATGACAATGGAAATGATGATGATTATGACAATGGAAATGGAGATGATGATGATGATGAAGACTACAACAATGAAGATGTCAACGATGATGATGACATTGAGGATGACAATGACGATGATGATGACAATTTTGACGATGACCAGAAGGATGACAACGACGATGATGACGATGATGATGATGATCACGATGATGGTGGCAACGACAATGTTAAACTATGGTGATGACAATGATGATGACAACAATGACAACATCACAATGACAATGATGAAGACTGTGATGACAATGACAATGATGACGATGATGAGGAGGAGTAGGAAGTTAACAATGTTGATTACCAATGGTGACAATGATGATGACAATGAGCACGATGATGATGATGATGATGATATGGTGATGATGATGAAAATGGAAACGATGATGATGATGACAATGATGATGATGATGATGATGATGATGATGATGACTGTGACAATTAAGATGACGACGATGATGATGACAACGAGGATGACTATGATGATGATGTTGATGACCATTACAATAATGATGATGACGATGATGATGATGACAAGTTGATTGTGGTGATGACAATGATGACGATGATGATGACACCACGACGAAAATCATGATAGTGATGACAATGACGATGAGGAGGAGGAGGATAATGATAATGTTGATTAAGATGATGAAAATTATGACGATGATGACATTGATTAACCCATATTTAAAGAGAATAAATCATATAAAACATATAATCGCATACCTCCTACATTTCAACAATTTTGCGATATAATTCACCGACTTTTTCTTCATCCAACTCTACAACTATATCATCTGGTTCAGAATCAATGTTGAGTGGATTTTCCATATCAAGATTGTCATCAATGTCATTTTCAATAATATCATCATAAAGAACATTTTCGTCTACATATGTATCAACTTATTTGACTTCCTAATATGACAGTACATCTACCTCATTCTCCTCTACATATTCTTCTTCTTAAATATCATCTTCTTCTAGTACATTATACTTTATAGGCCTTCCTCTTGGATCATATATAACAATGTATGACCAACCCGATTTACGTGTAACCTCTAAATAAAAGACTTTCTCAGATTGGCTTGGAAGAACATAAGTTTATGTACCCGACTCAAACATCCCTGTATTAACTATGGTAAATTCATTGGCATACTCATTAACAGTACTATTGGGATCACATTCATTCATCTGTAACATGTACCATTTGACCTCGAATAGAACTAAATTGAAGGATTTAAATTCACACTCGATTATATCATCCAAATACCTATAAGACATATTTTATGATATTGTTGGATTCCTATCACTTCTTGAGGAAACATTAGTGACTTGAAACACTGTAGTTATCCCACAATCAAAGATTTTCTTCTTGTCATCAACCTTTTGATGTGAAATTTACAACCATTGCACCACATATCCTTGTGGTGTGTCAACTGCAATATTCCCAAGAGGTAAAAAATGCATTATCAATCAATAAGCATATTTAGACTTAGGAAATATCTACAAAAAAACACACCACATAGATTAATATATTGGAAAAAAAACTAAAACATGATGTGGGTGAATAAAATTCTTTCATGTTTATCTTTTAAACCATATTCTAAACCAATTTCCCTCTGAGTAAGAATGGTATCTTGATTACAATGAGATTCTTTAAACAAAGTAGTGACCCCTTCCCATGATAACCCACCATTACATTGTATACATAAATCTATCCATTCCTTCATCCAATCAAGATTTTTTGTGATGTATAAATGTAGTGCATCCCACTCTCAACCAATTGTATGAAAAAAGAATAAAAATTACTAATTATAATAAAGATTAATAATTGATGGAAGCTAAATAAAAATTAAATAGTACAATATGGAAATAAATCAATATTAATGCAAAGTATTATACATCTCTACCATCTAATTACCTTTCACTTTCCTCGTTCTACCTTTCCCGACCAAGACCTCCCCTTCAAATTTGTAAATGGAATTGACATCCCAAAGTTGAGGCACCTTCATGATTTTTGTTGCTAATTTAGGAAGATATTGACTAATATACACCAAGGATTGATATAACATATCCCTCCACCATAGATCCCTCGGGATGTGCTCTTTGTCTAATGAAATCCTTCAATGACTTCAAGTGCCTCTCCACCATCCACATTGACCTTGTGTTTACATGTCCACACATTTCAATCTCCTCAACTTGGTGTATGAGGTAGTGTTATTGTGCATTGAAAAATGTCAGAGTTAGATACTTTTGCATTTCGCACATTAGCCGAGGAATTTCTCTCCTGCAATATTTTATATCTTCTTTATGGATTTCTTTATATGACAACCACATACACATGATATAACAAATCAAACCATAGGTTTCAAAAACAACGTATATACATTGAAAGTAAAACAGATGTCAACAAGTTGAGCAACAAAGATTTTGCATATAAACCATTATTTACCTCATGTATTTTCCAAGATCATATATAATTTGTTTTACATTGTTGTCAAAGATGCCAGGGAGAGATAGAGGTAGAATATACTGTAAAAAAAGGGATCATTATTTTTTTTGAAAAGAAAACAAAATTAAAATACTAAAAATCTGTATATTTACCAATAAAGAAATATACCAAAATAATTACCTTAATGAAGGTATGCCATTCATGAGTTTTCACCCCACCAAATTCACCTTTCTTCATTAAGATATTCTTTATGTTTGAAGCAAATCCCATGGGGAATTTAATTTTTCGAATGACCTCTTTTATAACATTGTTTTCCTGCTCTGTAAATAACCATGGAAGACTATTTCAGTGTCCATTTCTATTTGAATAAATCACATTTTGCAGTGCATGATTGGATTCCTGAATCTCAATACAAATTTTGACAATTTTTTATTTGTCACTCCTTCCATCTAAGATTCTCCACAACGTTTCTTTTACATTCTCCCTGATATGCATTGTATCAAATAAATGAACTATTTGTAGTTTCTCTTAGTAGTGAAACCTATTGACTTGTATAGGGAAACTTTTTATTCCTCGTGGAAGCCCATTAATGCCTTGACGACATTTATGAAAAATAAATGAGATTACAACAATAATTTTTAGATACAATAAACAGAATCCAATACAAATTAAAATTGTAAAACATTAATATATATGACACATAGACTAATTGCTTACCTTGATGATTTCTATTATATTCCAACTTCCATAGGTGAGGTGTCATTCTTCGTGGTTTTATTCCAGTCTCTTCTTTCAAATTGAAAAGATGTTTTTCTGTAGTTTGATACCTATGGTTCTTAGGGAGGAAGTTCCAATACTCTTCAAACACCTCATTTCCTAGACTTCTTGAACAACAAGATTTCATCCTAGGACTACATATTGGACATGCAAATTTACCCTTTGTTTGAAGACCGAGGAGATATGTATTAATGTCAGTATTATATATAACAAGGAATTAATATTTAAGAAGCATGCATCATATTTTCATAAAGTTATATACTATTAAAGTGTAGTAGTATGTTACATACCACAAAAATGTGTTAGCCCTAAGGCGTCATGAATTGTCCATGTAAGTATTCCATGGAATTGAAATTGATTTTGCCATATTGGTATAGAGATGTCGTACATAGTGATTCCATCCCATAATTTTAGTAGCTCGTTGACAAGAGGCTCAACATATACATTCATATATTTCACTTGGTACTTACCTAATTGGGTGAAAGTACACATAATTACTACCTTGTATATAAATAAGTAATTATGTAACGAATAAGACATGTTAGCAATATTATCTAGCGCCATCGGCGAAAGCTCCGCGGGAGGGCCTCATCGGAAATCGGGATATCGGGGATCCCGGGAGATAGAGTTTCATGTGTTTCAGAATCGCGATTCGCGATTTCCCGATAGGTGGGAACGACTGTCAAGCGTGGAGGACAGGTGGCAGACTTTGCAACGAGGAGTGGACGTTGACAAGTCAACGGCCATGGGCCATCGGGTTTCGGGGAATCGCAAGTCCCGTGGACACAAACATCTTGTCGTCAAGAACGCCGAAAACCCGAGGGAAAGTTTGACTGCGGTCACGCAGGGATAGGTCATATGAACTATGTTCTAGTCGGTAGGGGTTAGCTCCCAGGAGGAGGAGCTCATTGCACATCAGGATATCGGAGATCCCGGAGGCAAGGAGCTCGCGCATCTCAAAATCCCGAATCCCCGAAAACCCGAAACCTCATCACATGCCTCCTTTCCGCCACGTCCATCCCCATGTCATGCCAACTCATATTTTCTTCCCGGCCCCTGTGTCTCGTCCACCCGGCTCGTATATTTCAAAGCTCATGAATCTTGCCACATACGTTTGCCCTTTCGCTTTCCCTCTGCCCATCCGTCCACATGGCCTCTCCTCATCCCATATCTGCATCGAGTGTGTCCAACTACCCCTGCCTGGTCACCATTCGCTCACTGCTTCGTGCCAAGCCTCCCAGTTATCACGAAGGCCTCCACGTCATGTTGATACAGAGTCGACCGGGGTATTTCCCAATCTCAGTGAAGCAGTTATTGTGGCAGTTGATGGTGGTTGAACATTGTTTCCTCCATAAATGGAAAGTCCGAAATTGACTGTAAGCTTGTCAATTCTTTCACAGGTCCTTTGGAGCGCGATTGCGTCTGATTGAAGTTCACGACTGTCCAGAGACTGTATGCACAGTAAACATGCAGACGTAATGTCTTCAATGCGATGTCTCGAGTTGACTGCTAGGGCTTTGTTCCAAGTATATGTAGGCATTTTTGCCATTTTTGTAAGTATCAATGGTTGAGCTGAGCTCCCGGTTGTAAAGTTTGAATGAAGCATTGTTGTTATGGTTATGTATGAACTTTAGAGACTTCTTGCCTTATGAATGCTAGTTTCTTTCATATCTTTGTTTACACTGTGTTAGAGCAGCTCGGAATTGGAGGATCCAGTCGAGCTGTAGCTATTATAGGATGATGCTGTAATGGATCACTGTAATAGTTACGGAGCCTCTAATCAGTTCTTGTGATTTCTTTGACGCTGAATGACTTGGAATTGGAGGATCCAGTCAAGTCCTTTATTCAGTTTCTTGAAGCCCTGAAACCAGGAGGATCCTGTCTTTAGAGTTTTTCCCCTACAAACCACTGCAAGCCTCATGCCCAGAGCTGTTTGTTCATTTTATCCTAAATCTTCCACCTGTGCATCTTTTAATCAACCCACTGGTTGAAGTTAGGATTCCAGACCTCCTTTGTTCTTTACGTACCAGACTCAGTCCCTGATTTAGAGTGATACCTCCTTGGGCCATTATCTCCATTTGATCACCCCTTATAAACAATCGTGACATTAAACTGATGGGTGTCGGGCTCTGCTCCTGCAAGCAATCCAGGAGTGACTTCCGACGCTAACAAGACAAACAAAATGCAACGCTCAAAAAAAATTTGTAAGAAAATACATGGAACAATCATTTCCAACATTGTGTGCCCCCTCTTTATTGGCATCCAAGGAAGAAGGTTATTGTTTATAACAAAAATAGGTCACACTGAGTAAATATACATGAGCTCACCAAATGGATTGACACCATCAGCTACCAATAAAAGTCTAACAATACGAGGTTCTTCTTTAAAAATCAACCATCTTTCTTCAATTTTCCTAAATGTAGAACCATTTGCATGCATTTGAAGATAACCATATTCTCCTATGTATAGTGCATGGTAATCCATAAACCGTGCAATGCTTTGGCAGTTGAACAATCACTGCAAACGTGGAATTATCATAATATGATGAAGAACCTTGTGAGGCACCTTTTTTGTTACTTGATTGGTTCGAAATCTATTGATTTGACATTGCAAGCATTTCATTTCTGATGCATATTGTCCATAATATATAATATGATCATTCAGACATGCATCAATAGCCTGATACTCCATTCCAATATTTTTCATAATGGCACAAAACTCTTGGTATGTGCGAGGTAAATTATTTGACGATGGTAAGAAAAAATCACCTAACAATATACAACATAAAAAATATCTAGTTAATGTAAATAATAGTAATCATAAATTTTGCATCCTTAATTTACACATTAATTGACACTAAAAATAGAGAAAAACAAAAGTCAACCTTTACATATAATATGTGATGAATTATATTACTTACCTTAGGATCTGTGTGAGACAAGTGTTTGAAAAACCATTCAATACCTTCAAGTTCACCAACAATATTATAACAAAGAAAATATTTGTTCTTGAGCCTTCATAAAAGAGTTGTTGTGCTTTCTCAAGCAGAGGTACATCATGAATATCATCAAAGTTTTTCTCATCGATAGGAACAAATTTGTATTAGATCAATATATTTGTCCCATCATCTGGCTCAACAATATTAGTGGTGTCATCTTCTTCCATAGGATTGACTTGTTCTTCAATATCCATACCATCTTCCACATCTTGTACATTAGTATTTCTACTACTACTAGGCACATATTTATCCAGTGGCAGACACCTAGGAGGATTTATCTTTATAATTACAAATAATCAATAACATGAGTGTATATAACAAATATTAAAATGAAAGAAAAATTTATAAATACAATCAATACAAAGACATATATAATGACTAACTTACCATGGGATGATATGTGTACACCCCTTCACAATGCCCATGCCTCCAACAATGTCTTTCAACTGTTTCTCTCACAAGTCTTCTTCTATTCAAGCCCTTGCATTGATTGCAAGGGAAATAACATTTCACATCACCTTGTGCCTACAATGTTTCCGTTAACCTAGAAAGCGCCCTTTCACTCTCTTCAAGTGTAATCCTTGCATTGGGATTTCCTATATTTACAACAAAATCCACTGAAGAAATATAAGTACAATATACAAATATATTATTACAGTACAAATGTCATCGAATATTGACCCCATATGTACTAGAGAATTAATCCATTCTCACCATAAATTTATTAAAGGTTTATAATAGTAGTCAACAATTAATCAAGAAATCAAAACCATACATTTTTACCACATAAGTTCCTAAGCTTCACTATAAGCAAGTAATAAAATCAAACAATAAAAGAGAACTAGACCAAGACAAATTGTATAGTAATTAAATCGAATTGAGTAGGCATGTTCATACCTATTTCCTAGGAAAAAATTTGTGTACCCAAATAAAATAGGGTCTAAGGGTTAGGGATACAATATGAGTATTTAAAAGGAGACAAAGAAATATTAAAAATTTGTTTAAACTTCAAAATACAAAATCCAAGCTATGTAGATCAAGAATTGGATCTGAGGCGAGTAGCGCATAGAAAAAAGACTAATAATTCATGCAACAAACAATGAGTAGAAACAACTTTTATAATCGCCGCACCTATAACAAAATAGTTGAAATCACTAATCATTGTCAATCTTCCAACAAGCGTTGACTATGTCAAAGTTGACCAAGTCAGTGACTGTTAAACCTTTTTCAAATGGGTAGTTGGCATTACCTAAATGTGTTGATAGATAGACGAACTATCGTCGCGAGATCGAAAGATGTAGAAATCTATCACAAATATGATGTACATCGGGGCACCCAGAAAAAAATTAATAATTATGTCGTAATTTGCAACAACATGATTAATTTTATCCTTATCATCGGAAGGTTTTGTCGAATTTTGACCCCATATGTAGTAGTGAGTGTTCCAATCTCTGCTCTTATTTTTTGTGTTTATTTTTTGTTAAATGTTGAGTTTCATTGTTTCATTTTATTCTATGTTTGTGTTTAAATGTTGTTGTGTATGCTTAAATGATTTGTATTCAAAAATTTAAAAATATTGTTAGTTGCATCAACACTTTTTTCATGTTGCATGCATGCATTTTTAGTTGGTATCAGAGTATTTCATTTGCTTGGGGTAACGGGTATGTTACATAAAAAAAACCTAAAAACCCTTATTCCACAACATATTTGTTAAAATGTTGGTACCATTTTCTTGGGGACTACTTCAAGTCATACAATGATCTCTTTAACTGACACACCATGTCTTCTCTCTCTTCTACAACAAATCCTTTGGGTTGCTTCATAAAGATTTCTTAATTAATCTCACTATGAATAAATGCAGTTGTCATGTCTATTTACTCCACTTATGAATCATAACCCATTAATCATGCTAACAACAAGCTAATAGAGGCCATCTTGGCCACTAGAGAGATTGTCTCCTCATAATCAACACCATCTAGTTCAAAGTACTCCTTTGCTACCAAACAATCCTTATGCCACTTTATAGAATTATTTGCATCATACTTCTTCTTGAACACCCATTTGCATCCAACCACCTTCATTCCTTCAAGAAATTCTTACAAAATTGTAAGCTCAATTCTCTTACAACATCTTCATTTCCTCCTCCATGGATTTCATCCTATGAGGGGTGTCTTCACTATTAAGAGCTTCCTTGACATTATGTGTCTCATCACCCATGGAACATAAAGAAAAATAACTAAAGTTATTCAGTTCATATCCATATATGTTAGATTTGTTTTGCTCATGAAGGATTCTCCTCAAATTCTGACCATGATCAACTTGATCATGTTTAGGATGCATATATTCATTTGGTCCTAATGGATAACTTTATTGAGGGTGATTTTCATCTCCTTCCTTAATAATTCCTAGATCATTATGGGTTGCATACAAATGTGTAGACAAAAATGTTCCTATATGTAACTTCATTTTCTTCATCTCAACTATTTTCCATCAATTGATTCGAAAAAAAAAGAAGAATTTTTTCATTTATTCTTCTTCATATTTACAATGTATTTCAATAAAATATAAGGATTTCACACACACCTTCAATGCTACAAACACTAGCTTTGTGTTTTCTTCCCTTTTGTTTTATGTTGTTAAAAATCCTAGCCATAGGGGTTTAGATTATTTACCCATTTGATAATGAGTTTTGTTTTTTGGGGATTTTGGGTCTTTGTTGGCCTCAATGGTTATTTTTATTTAAATATATTTGAATGGATTGGGGCCCCCATTGCATTGGATCCCAAAACCTATCCCTATCAAGTTTAAGAATAAATATGTTTTGGGTTGCATAATGCATAGTTTATAGGAAATATTCACTTGTTTGATTATTATTGTATAGCACAATGATTGGACTAGTCAATTTTTTTCCTTTAATTATAGGCTTTACAGTGTGCATTGTATAGTATGTAGCACTAGTAGAGTGCACCACTAGGTATGAAAACATAGGAATATATTAATTCATGAGATTTTTGCATAGTTTCATATTAGGCCATGTGGTTTTAATCCAAAAATGGATTTGAACCAACAAATGGATGTAAGACTCGGTGCTCACAAGTTAATTCAACAAATAATAAAGGTTAACAAACTATGTAAATCAATGGAATGTAAATGTTGAATAAGATGAAAATGAAAGTGAGAAGGAAAAAGGGATTAATTAAATGATTAAAAAAAGTAGGAGAGAAGGTTAAGGAAGGGGAAATGAAGGGTCATCGTTGTTGGCCTACCCCCTAACCCCCCTATCTCTCCCTATTTCTTCCTTCACCTTCATCCTCAATGGGATTTTTCTATCCAAGAGAGGATGATGGAAAGAGAGCCAAAAGTTGCATTGTACCATAAATTTTTGAAATGAAATAGACTGAGCCCCCATTCGAAGATGGTTTTCCCATTTGGGTTTCTAGGGGGAATTATGAGTTGTTATGTGTGAATTCGTTCATTATTATGTCATTTTCTTTGTCTTTGTGTTGAAATTGAGTTGCTATGTAGTTTCATGGCTTCTTGTGTGTTATTTGGCAAGGAGGAAATCTTTTGTAGCTATGTTTGAGGTTTCTTTCCATGGACACGATCCCCATAAGCGATTAAACCAACCCAACAACTCTTCAATCACTTCCATATTTATGTTTTGATGATGGGAGATCAATGGCTCTTGTCTCAGAGATGTTGCAAATGTTTATGAAGTTACTAATTTTGGTTTATATGGATATTGGGTGAATTTTCTCACTCCTCCATACTATATTTTCATTCCTTGAGTCCAACGTATCTTTCCTAGGTCGAAATATCACTTGCCTAGTCAATTTCCTATTTGTTGGGGTGAATTTCTTCTTCGCTGGAGCGTAATTTCATTATTGGATAGAATCACTTTCCCTCTAGGCATTTTATTTCACGCGTAGGTGAGTTTACACTCCCTTAGGTGTTTTACCTCATGCCTGGGCATTTTACCTTGTACATGGGTGAGTTTAGATCCCCTCAGGAATATTACCTCACACCTAGTTGAGTTCACATCCCCCTATGTGTTTTACTTTGTGCTTGAGTGGTTTCACATCCCCCTGGGAATTTTATTTTGTGCCTAAGCGACTTTATTCACTACTAGTTGAATCATTTACCTCGTAGAATTCTAACATTGATTGTCAAGATCTCAATCCATGGGGAAATTAAATATATTTCAGAATCGTGGTGGTGTGATAGAATTAGATGCCATGGAGCACATTATTGGCTAATTTGTTTTTTATATTATCTATGCCCATGTATCATCCATTCCAAGCTTGTAGTATGCTTCAACCAATTTTTCAAAGTTGTTGGATTCAACTTTCTTCGAAGGTTGTTTTTCATAAGTTTTAGAAATAACAACAAAAGACGATATAACAAGAGATTGGATAGCGAGCTAGTTTTTCATCTAAACAACTTGTAGTACAAATTATTGAGACTTGAGAAACATCCAATCTTTAAAAATCCAATCAACCCTAGCTTGTGTATTCATTGTTTTGTTGATCTCTTAGTTCGATATCCAAACACTACATATTCATATGAGTTTGAATTTTTTTGCCACAAAGAGATAAAATGCTAAGAAATGTTTGAAAGGAAATTAGTTTATCGCAAATTGACCTTCTTGTAAAGAACCAATCCATAAGGTGTGGGATCTACATTTTGAAAACTCAAGGAGAATTAGGTGGACTCCAACAAGAGACTTCAAGGCTAATTGCACCTTCTAGCATCACATTCGAATGGATTAAACTAACCAAATAAGCTTTGTGCCACAATTGGTTGTTGTGTGTAGTGTTCACTAAGCACCAAAGCATTAGGCTATAATGAGACATAGGATTTGTATCCATTCATAGTACATAGGCCTAATAACCATCTAGTGATGGAGTTTAGTTTGAAATCAATAGTGTATTGATCACATATGTTAAAAATTAGAGACTCGGTTGGCATATCAGAGGCTACACATAGTTCTTAGGCATAAAGTGGTAGCAGAGACTTGATTTTACTATACTAATGATTATTTCCATCATTATTTGTTCAATGTGTGTAGGTTACCCACAGGAACGAGCCTTGCATCCAAGAGAAGAATGAGATTCTTATACAAGGTAAGAGGAATGTAGGCCTAGTGTCCTTTCTGCAAATAGATCTCTATGTACAAGTCTGAAAGAGAGATAAAAAAAACACACTTTTGCAAGGATTCCATATTGGTGAAGCGAGTGTTCTATAATTCCCTCATGTATTGATCATAAGGTATAAGAGGAATTGCATCCTTGACTATGGTTGTTGTCAATTCGATGAAGCGAACGGATCTAGACCGCTAGTCGGATGGTATTACAATTAGAGTGACCAGATGGGGAATCTGTTAACACTCCAACGGAGAAACTCCGAGTCAACAAGGATTGTTGTTCTTTTGGAGTGTGACCAAGATCAATTGTGGACTGTTGGACCCATTTTTTAGTATATTGGAGTAAGGATTGTCATTGATATGAGGAAAAGGGGTTAGAATAGGAGTTCGATGAGGGGGGATTCCAAGTACTGTAGATGTATCAATAAGTGTCCCACAAGATCTTAGTCGTTGGATCTTATGTGAATCGCTCTGAAGAGGAGGGTTCACAAATCTTATCTAGTAGGCAGTTGAAAACCCCAAGGAACACGACATCCTTCAGATGATATCATCATGGAATGTTCGATCAGTCGGAACGAGTGAGTTCAGATTAAGTCCATCGAAGTGGCTCACGACACCTTAATGGAGATGCACTGATGGGGATGGACTCTGAGAATGGAGGTGCACCATTGATCAACGTATGGTGACGTTTAATCTCAGCCATAGATTTTTTTGGGCCCTATTCATAGTAGGTAGAATGGACATAAAAGGGAAGTATAACCCTCATGTAGGTAGAGAATATGATGTAATTGTAGTCGTTGTAAACTATGGTCCAAGGACCGTTGGATCCCTGAGAATGATCCATCGGAACAATTTCATATGAGAGGAGGTTGACTCTGGAGATTGAGCATCCCATCAGAAATGATTCTAAATAGCCACAGGTCATCGTTCTGAGGCCAAGGAGAATGTTGATCATCTGATTGGGGGTGGCTAAGCCCTGATCACCATAGAAAACCCTGTGGAGGATTTTTGCAATGAATTTTTTTAGTTGATATAGTACGTGTTGTGATAAGAGAAGTCTTCACATAGGCACCAATGAATCTTGAATACTCATCCCAAGTGTTCAAGAAGAGGAAAATCGAACATCCCACCAACCTAATTAGTGTTAGGGGGTCAGGTGTGTTACATAGAGGTATCATAGAAAAATTAAAAATTTAGGCTTGAATGGGTCGCCAAGGCCGCTTAATATTGTCTAAGGAAGTATTTGTTTTTTCAAGAATGCATGTCATGATGTTGATTTATGTCATGTCTAACAATATTTTTCTATTTCAGCATGTAGGACAATAGAGGTGAATAATGTAGTGTAGCATGGAAGACACCTCCACTTCAAAGATGAGGAATCTGATGGTTGGAGGAACAAAGATGTTGAAGTTTTAATTATACAGCTAGTAGTTACGGTTCTTCTTTATTATGATAATCATTCAGCATATTAATTGCATAAATAATATCACTTAAAGAGAGGCAATCACAGAAACAATAGAGACACACAGATTATCCTAGGAAACCCTCATGGGGGAGAAAACCCAACAAAACTGCATCAATATAGATAGAACAAAGACTGAACAGATGATCCTCATCTACTCCTTCACTAGGAAGAGTAGTGCACCTCTTAACCAAGAAATACCAAGAGATAGACCAAAAACCCTCCTTGACGTCACCCCCAGTTGCAGTAGTTTCTCCTCTAAGACTTGTGCACTACAAAGCTAGTGTGGTGTGAGTATGTTCAAATGAGGCACTGACCTATCTTATAAATAGTGGTCTGGACAACCTATAATTAGGTCTCGGACGACCTGTCACTTTACCCTCTTAATTTACATTTAACTGTCAAGGCACAAAAGGGATGACTTTTCCAAAGCCACAATAGGACCTAATCAATAAATATAATATAATAATATTATTCAACATCCATCTTAGGTAGAATATTCTTCGAAGTTACAAGATTTCAACACTCCCCCTTAACAAGAAGTTATTCTACTGACAACATTAATAACAACTGATCGGACTCAATACATCATCAAGAGGAGGGGACATCGTCATCGACATCAGGAACACTGTCGGTCATATCTATAGGTCATCAGAAGTTTTTCTCATCATCAACGTTAGTAGAAATTGAACATCATCATCATCTGCAGCGCGGAGCTGGAGTAACATCGTCATCATCAACAACATGAAGCTGGAACATCAACATCAACTGCACGAAGTTGGAATAACATAATCATAATCAACAACATGAAACCAGAACATCAACATCAACAACACGAAGATGGAATAACATCATCATCATCAACAGCATGAAGTTGGAACATCAACATCTATATGTGGCAACATAATGAGGTAGTTACATTAACAACAACATTTGTGGTACTCTGACAGACCATCCTTACCGGACCTTTGAGATTTTCCCAAGAATCATAATATTCCCTAGGATATAGAATCTTAACTGAGCTACCACTACTGACCACAGCTAGCATATACATGCACAGGTACTCTGACAGACCGTGCTTACCGAACCTTATGGATCTTCCCAGGGATGATCAGTCCCCTAGGATATAAAATCCTAACTAAGCTACCCGTTATTGTTCAAGATACCATAGTATCATCAACATCACTCCCCCTTTTGAGGGAGGTCCTTTCAGACTACACCAAGCTTGTCTCGGAAGTACTCAAAATTCACATGAGACAAAGGCTTAGTCAACACATCTGCAACTTGCTCATCTGTGCCAACATATCGAATCTTTACAACTCCCTTATGCACCATGTCACGAATGTAGTGATACTAGATCTCTATGTGATTTGTATTATCATGGAACATTGGGTTCTTTGTCATCTTTATGCAACTCTGGTTATCACATAGAATCATGGTAGCTTCAATCTCCAGATCAAACAGACTTGTCAACAACTTTTGAATCCATATGGATTCACAACTGGCGGAGCATGTTGTAATGTACTCTGTTTCTGTCATACTGAGAGCAATACCGGATTGCTTCCTTCTTTGCCACCAAGTCATGGCTGACCCCAAATTGAAACAACATCATGAAGTTCTTTTTCTGTTTGAAGCACTTCTAGCCCAATCTGAATCAGTATAGCCATACAACCTGAAGTCACAGTCTCCAGTATAACAGAGGCCATACTCCAACATACCCTTAAGGTATCTCATCACATGCTTTGCAGCTACAAGGTGAACACATCTGGGCTCCACCAGATACTGCCTCAAGGTGTTCACAACAAAGCATATATCTGGTCTGGTATTCATCAGATACATCAACGAACCAATCATATGTTTGTATAGAGTATCATCAACTATTTTTGATGAAGTATCAGCCAATAACTTCATATTTGTCTCCATCGGAGTGGACATGGCTTTACAGTTCATCATGTCGAATCTCTTTAGAATTTCCACAGCATACTTTCCTTAAATAAGGAAAATATCTTCTGAGATATGCCATACTTCAAGGCCTAGGAAATAGTGCATCGGGCCTAGATCCTTCATTTCAAATTCAGCGACAAGCTTATTATTACAATATGTGATGAGATTTTCTTCACCTGTCAAGAATAAGTCATCCACATATAGCAGAAATATAATTGGTCCATCATCGACAATCTTGAAGTAAAGGTTGGGAACAACTTTACTCTTGGTAAATCCCAAGCTCATCAGAAAACTATCAATCTTGCCATACCAAGATTTTGGAGCTTGCTTCAAACCATACAAAGCCTTGTTCAACTTGTAGACATGATTCTTCCTGTCATGTACTATGAAACCAAATTTTCACATCACATTGTACCAACTTGATACACTTTCTCATCTGCAACTCAATCTGCATAATCATGTGTTGGTTATATGTGCTTTCTACAAAGCATTATCTATCTCACTGCCTGAGAGTATGTCCCCTATTATCTCTGCAACATGTTCCTTCTGGAACTAGGGCACTACACCTGTAGCTACTATGAAGCTGAGAATCACTGCTCCATTCTCATTGTGGCAGTTGAACTATGAGAGTAACTCATCTACTCTATCATGGCAACAACTTCATATGAAACTGACAGTGATTGATATTGAAGGTAGCTTTTCTTCTTTCATGGAGGTAACTCAATCTCAAATATAGGGATTTCTCCCTCTAAATCTCATACTGTATCGAAATCATGGTTGTTCTGACTGACTTCAAGAACACTGGAACTATTTCTTCGATTACTGGAGCAAGTGTCTCGTCATAGTACTCTCCCTCTTGTTGGGATAATCCTCTGGACACAAATAAGGATTTGTACATCTCTATAATGTTATCTGCAACATGTTTGATCTATTAGATCAATATTGGAAGTCACCACCGAATTCCCTTCTGGTCTTAAGGAAAAATCCATATCCCAGTCCTTCTGACTGGCTTCCTCCTCTATCATTGAAACAATGGAATCTTCTCAGGAGATTTCATGTCTCCTAGAGGTCTCTGAAGCTACGATCTAGTCTTCTCAACTCATGGCATTTTTCTGTAAGTCCTGGAAGACGTATCCTTTTCCCATCTAATCCTTTATGAGATCAGGCTTACTCTGAGTCATGATTTCTTCTAATTCTACAAAAACTTCATAGTCTTGCAGGATATACTTGGTGTTGAATACCAAGTCTTAATGTGAAAAGTTGAGTCAGACTTCAAACAAATTATACTTCATGTCAAGGTGGCTTCATTATCCATTGACCAAGTCTACTGTGAGTTATATTCTAATGTACATTCCTCTTTGGAGCCCTCTGCTCCTCATGATCTGTCCCCATATGAGATGTTTTGTATCTAGCAAAAGTAGCTTCTTCTTCTTCTTCTTTGGTACATGGATGTATATGGTCATATACACAACTTGGATAGTCTGCTCCATGTCTCATATAATATATATTTCCTCTTGCAATCATTACTATAGCTCCCTTAGGGTTATCACCTATGACCTTCCCGGAACAAGAAAAACAAGGGAGAAACAGTAGACAAGGATAATACTCTTTATAAATATAATAAAAACAATAGTGAGAACGATCGTCACAATAGCTCCTTCAAAGATATCACTTGCGACCTGCATGTAACAAAGGTAAAAAGTAAGAAATATAGTAATAAGGAATGAGAGAAACACTCTTCTAGTGTTGTGATCAATCATTCCTCCATGGTAACCTGGAACTAAAACAAGAAGTTTCTCCTAGAGGAGATGTTAGTTATATCTGGTAGATGATTACAATAAGAATGTATCTCAATAATGCTCACATGCTACCAAGTATAAAACTTTTCAAATATTGTTATCACAACTATAGTGTTTACTTGTTATGAGGTAGTTATCAAACTTGACATGTGCAAATTTTAATCTTATCAACTTAATCAATCAAACCTAGAACCTAGAGTCTTGTCCTCAAGAATGAGTGTGTTTCTTTTCTTCCAAGTCTCCTTCACTCAAGATGACAAGTACTTTCTTCAACCTGTCCTATGTACTAAGACAATATATTATCTTGACATAAATCTAAGTTAGGGAATAAACTCTATAATCTCAACTTTAATCAATCTAATACTTTGACTTTAATTTTGACCAATGGTTAGTATGATAACTTCAACAAATCAAAATGCAACTTGGATATTCATAAGATTAGAATAATGCCATAAAAAATAGAGGCATATCAAAGTAATCAAACCTGGGGTGCATAGTTCCTCTGAATGTGATGGATCTGAGATCCTTCTGGATCTATGATAGTTTCTTAGACAAAAGATCCTTTCTCATGCAAGTACCCTTTAAAATAATGATATAGTTTAAACATATGTAAGTACATACCTCTAATAGTATCGACAGTTAGTGGCACCATCCGACAACAACGGAAATAAATAACAAAGCTTTAAAACTTCAAAGGCATTGCAACTTGTAATTTAAATATAGATGGAGATTTGTTAGGGTAAGGCACACTAGGACAATAAAAATCAGTCCCAACACTTCACAAAAAAATTCACTGCAACTAGTACTGCAATTGGTGTTGCAACTGGCATGAAGGAACTGACACGAAGGAACTGGCACTACAACTGATACTGCAACTGCAACTAATTCTACAACTGCAATTGCAACTGATGCATGCAATTATGGATGCATGTTTATGTTTTGACGGGTCTGTGTGACCTTAATCAATAGCAGGGGTTATCCTTGGTGAGAAGTCCCAATTAGACCTTGCATTGTTTGGAATAGCGAACCCATCTAAATTTTGGCCTAGTAGTCATTACTAGTTTTGGGGTTTACCAATTGTGACCTGGTCCACAGATGATGGTTTCTAAGCTAAATAATGAAATGCAACTAATCTAAGATGCAAATGCATTCATCCAAATGAAACTAATGGTGACCAGAAAGTAAACATAGAAACACACATGCTCATATCAATTACCCAAGAAAATGTTCACTTGAAACAAAGACAAGAATATGGATAAATGACTCCTAACCTAGAATAGTCCAGCATTATGCTCGTAGATTCAGAAAAACATTTCTTGAATTACATAAATAAAAATATAGTAGCCACACATAAGAATAGTCTGCAATGTGAGATACATTGTTACACAACTCCAACACTAAGAAAAATTAGTAGAATATTCCACAATAGGTGCAATACAAGAATCATAGTTCTCATGAAAATAGCTTGGCCAAAAAAGATTCTCCTCATTAAAGCTCCAGTAGTAGTACATGACAACTCCAAGCGCTAAAATCCCTTCTTTTGAATACAATGATTATGTTTATTAAAATTCACCGTGATTCGCCCTCCACCTCCTTGACTCTTGACCTTTTGTTAGCAAACTTTTGTCTTTATCTTCTATGGAATTATGAGGAAATACTAACAACAACAATGTTCATAATTTACTATTTCATACATCATGTATATTCACACTTCGAATTTGTCTTTTAGTGCTTATAGGCCATCATGGATTTTGGGCCTAGTTCACCTCATTCAATGTCTTTAATAAATTGTATAATATGGGTCTCCTTTTCTTCTTTTCTTGGGCCTTTCCTATTATGAGATGTCATGCCTTACTTTAAGTTTACACTTCATCCTCCTCCATTTGAGCTTGATCCTTGTTATATGATTGTTGCTCATGTGTTGGTAC
This sequence comes from Picea engelmannii, assembly GCA_009831015.1. Lineage (NCBI taxonomy): Eukaryota > Viridiplantae > Streptophyta > Pinopsida > Pinales > Pinaceae > Picea > Picea engelmannii. The sequence goes on from ML785881.1 coordinate 148,325, forward strand.
CTCATCATTTTTTGTAGGGACATTTGTAGAGCCATTACCCCGTAATGGTGGGTCCTCTTGGTCCCGATGTCTAGAGTCCATGTTTCTGTTGTCCACTCCTTCATACATTATGTCTTTAGATTCTTGTGTATAATCTTCTTTTAGTATCAGTGCTCGGATGTCATTTACTACAAAATATGTGAGTTGCCAATATACAAAACTTCAAAACATACTTTAAAAATGGGGTATTTAGTATAAATAATTCAATTGGAAACTCAATAACGAGTTCAAATCTACTTTCATGAATTTGGTCTCTAGTCCCTTTGATGATGATTCCACTAACACCTTCATTGAAATGATGTATTATCAAGTATTTATGTTGTTCGCAGTGCACCAATATTCAAATTTGAAAATATAGAATGAATGGCGAGGAACATCTTGAAATATACACCAAAGAAGGTGCAGAGCTCAACAAAACCTTTCCGAAAGTATAAGGAGTGTGTGAAACGGAGTTTGGGGTCAAAAGTTATGGCAAAAACATCAGAAACTAAGTTTTACCCTATGCGTTGTGTTGCGCCTCTACCAATGTGTGAGGTAATATGTCTTGTGTTTTTAGCATGCCCACCAACACTTTCATCCTCTTCACACTCCATAAACCTCGGTTAAAATCTGGCCTTTTGTTTTATTCATACATCCCTCATGGTAGTGGGCCTTAATTTTAATTTTTGTGTGCTAATATGTCGGAGCCAAAAAAATATTTTTTCATGTCGATATATCAGAGTCAAAAAAAAATAAATCGTGTTGATATATCGAAGCCAAAAAAAAATCGAGCCGATATATTAGAGCCAAAAAAATATTTTTAGGTTGATACATCGGGGGATAAAATTATTTCGGTGGCCGACATGCTCGAGCATAAAATTATTTTGGTGACCAATACATGTTAAAAAGAGTTGAAGTTAAGAGGGGGGCGAATATCATATGTTAAAGGGGCCGACAAGGTTTAAAGAGGCCAATGTAATAATCAAGGGGGTTTGACAAGGTATTAAGGAATCCCAATAAAGTGTTCCCTTTCGGACCTTGTCTCATATGATAACCCACTTTAATTGTCTTATATGCCACTATAACTCCGACATGTACCCTCGTTAAATCCCTTCACATTCACCATGTTTTAATTTAATCACCAACTCCATCTGTATGTCACTCTATGTCGGAGCTTAAAAATATTTTTTCGGGCTAACACTTAAAATCTTTTTTTGGGTCGATGTAACGGGGCTTAAAAATATTTTTTTCGAGACGATACACTATGTGTCATGAAGACAAAAAAATAAAAAAATAAAAAAATTATATTTTTATTTTATTTGATTTTTTATGTGAGAAGTCGGGGTGGGTTTTGGCGCGGCTCAATATAACTTACAAAACCCATAACTTTCCCATTATTTCCCATTCGATGCCCAATTGAGATGTTGTTTTTTGCAATGCGGAATGAATAGGCACAGGTTTCCAATGATCAGACTTACAACTTCATTTAAAACATTTTAGCAACTTCATGATTCATGAGGTTTGTTTGATGGGAATCATGAGGTTTGTTTGATGGGAAGTCCTCGAGGAGCATTTTTATACTACTGGACTTTATATTCAAATTTTGTTAATGGCAATGGAATTGTAATCTTGAAAAAATTATAGTAGGCCTACTCTAGAGATGAAAATATCACTTTGACCAATACTCAAAATTATGTGAAAAAACAATTTTTAATAAAAGTTTGGGCCTTGTTCTTGTCACTACTTTACCTGAATTCAATTTCATCAATTCCTTTGACATATGTGTTATATAGGCTTTTAATATGTCCATTGAAACTGGGGTTACCCATTAGTAGCTGAGAGATATTATCTTGTGAAAACAGTCAATTGACATTTGGAGCACTTGGTACTAAGTATTTGATAGGAGTGTCAATTCTATTTTGACAAGCAATTCATAACCAGCGTATGTCTTGCAAATGTTGCAATCAACCCAGGTAACGATATATGGCACTTTCATGGCTAGGGTTAGTCAAATGACCAAGAGGCGCAAAACACATGCAGATATGACATGCGCAATAAAAACCACTTACAACGCAAACAAACTAGACAAAACGTTTTCCACAATCAATAATGACCGCAACATGAAGTAAATCAAAACAACAAGAAATTGATCACAAATCACCCATTCAACCAACAAATACTCAATAATAAAAAATCAAGAGAACATAACTATTATGTGAAGCAAGTCAAAAATATGAATTGAAAATTTTAGAAAAAACCCCAAATCAACAAGTTCGAGAAGATGTTGAGACCTCAACTCTAATACCTTATATTAACTCCAAACATGATCTAAGCATCGTATAATTTTCCTTCCCAAATATATTTGAGAATACTTCAATATTTTGAATTACCATAAAACATATATTTGAGAATACTTCAATATTTTGAATTACCATAAAACATATATTTAAGAATACTTCAATATTTTGAATTACCATAAAACATGATTAAAATTAAGAAAATACAAAAAGTAATTGATTAACCATATGGAAATCATCAATCAAAAAATGAGTATCAAATAATTACAATAATTTCAATAACGATACAACACAATACCATAGAATACATTAAAACGGTAAAAATATAATTTATGACTTCAACTTGATATTGTAAAAATATTTACTTAAAATTTTAAGTTAAACTTGATATTGTGACATGTATGACACTCATGATTACACGTGGACAACGTTAACTTGACTTTTTCAAGTTGAAATCGATATATGAGTTCGTGGTTTTAAGATAAAGTCATGAAGATGGCAGCTTCGTTTTTTTGGTTTTTAAGTCAAAGTCATGAAAATGGCACTTGATAGGTGTTGGTGAATTCCATTCTCACCCTAAATACAATGAGGTGGTAACCAATTTCAAAGCTAGTTATTATTCCAAAGGCATATGATTAGGGAAGGGTCTTGATGGTCCATACCACTTGTTTGAAAATCTGCTTTTCCCGTCCCATTCAAACACTTTAGTGTATGATATCATTTAGTGTGTCATGTAGTTAGTTTACATTTCACTTTTATTTCACCGTGGTGTCCCTTGGGATTTTAAAATAACTTGAATTCTCACGTTGAGTTTATTTGTAAGTTTGATAATTAATATGCTATGATGAATAGTTACTCGTAGCTTTTAGATGATGTATGTGTTTTTATTTAAATTTGGTTGTTATAATTTATTTATTTTTAAATAAAAATAGATTTTTTTATTAATAATAAAAACAGGAGTTGCGAGTATACCATTCAACTTTTTAATATAATAAAAATAATTTACAATTCAACATTTTGTAATAAGATCAAAAAATTAATTAATGATTAATAGCTAAATGATGTTCAAACAAGTGTTACAACTATTAAATGATTAGTTTGCATATAGTCTTTACAAATTTTCCAAGTAGAAGTAAAGTCTTAAAAAACATAAAGATAATCACACATTTTGGTTGCCAAGTCTCGAGTGGGATGATTTCTTTCTTCCCACTACTAAAGATAGAAGAGAGGGGTTTAAAGTCTTGGCCTAGTCCATTTGCTACTCCATTGTGTCCTCTTCCATGGCCAATACTTGATCATGTCTAAAAGAAGCAACTAAAATTGCAAGAGTTGCAATTGTCCTCAGCTCCTCAAACTCGAGTTTTTGCTCCAATTCCAAGTATTTTACTTTCTCCTAAAGATCCTTGATCATGTCTTCCTCCTCCTTCTCCTTGAAGATAGAAGAGAGGGGTCTAAAGTAATGGCCTTTGCTACTCCATTGTGTCCTCTTCCATGGCCATTGCTTGATCATGTCCAAAACAACCAACTAAAGTTGCAAGAGTTGCAATTGTCCTCAACTCCTCAACTCCTCAAACTCAGGCTTTTGCTCCAATCCTAAGTATTTTACTTTCTCCTAAAGTTCCTTGATCATGTCTTCCTCCTCCTCTAGCTTCTCTCTAATTTTTTCTTCCCCAACCTCCGGAAGAACAGTTTTCCCTTTGTATTTTTCCAACTGAGTTTTCATCTTGATCAATTCCCTTCATGTCGCCCTTAAATACCTTGCAAAATTTTATTCCCAGACATTTTTCTAGGTTTCCCATCTTCTTATTGCTAAAGCCATAGTTTCTCAACTATCATCGATGTGTCATTCACACCTCTAAATTGAATCTTGGAAGGTAGAGTGCTCACAAAATGCACATCTATTTGGATGGTTTTGGATATCCATTTCACAATTCCAGAGATAGATTCCAAAACAAAGGCCCTATACATCTCAAACTAATTTAAACAAATAATGTTATTATGCCCGACTTCAACTAAGAGAGTCCCCTAAAAACTTATGGATTAGGAACAGTGATAGATAGCCTACTCCCAATGCTAAAATCTAAATTTATTTCCACTATTTCTCTGGGATTAAAGTGGAAGGTCAACTTTAATGGAGTAAGCCCAAATAGTACGAAATAACACCAGACACCCAGAAGACAAAAAGAGGTGAAAAACATACCTACAAACGAGACTTGTGGTTGTAAAATGTTATGTGAATTTTGACCCTCGACATCAAACTTCCATAACACTTTTAAAAAGGATCGAAAATGAACACTACCAAAGTCTGGAAGAATCCCTAGTGGAATTGCATTCCAAACACAAGAATAAAGCTCCAGCAAAAAAAGATGAGATAGGAACTCAAGTCTCCCATCTAAAGGTTATACACAGATTTTTATGTACTACGCCAAATCCCAAACATAAACCCATATGCTCTACACCATCCCATCCTTCCAATCTTAATGAAGGTGAGATCCCTCAAGAATGTTTGAGCAACACGACAGACAATCCTAGGGAATGGATATGAATGCAAGTTCTTATGGATTTTACACTTGTCTCGGCATATTAATAAGATCCTTAAGGAGGTTAAGTGGATAAGATTCGAAGGATTGCAAATTTCCTCACTCCCCACCCCCCACCCCACCCCGCATTTTTCCTAAGAATTCCAAAAGTTGGGTTGCAAGCCTTATTGGCCATATAATCTGCCATTGTGTTTAGCCCTCTCAAGTAGTGGTGGAACATGACACTTTTGAATCCCTTCTATCATATTTTGAATGTGACAAATCAACATGTTCATATGAGTTTTCTTTGGAAGGGTTTTGATTGTTGTAATCCTTGATATCTAGGGATAACTAGGAGATCATGTATCGAGGCCCACATGGTCCTAAACATGGAGTACCGAGAGCGGGATTGACTTGAGCATGGCCCTGGAGGGCCCATCTCTCTTCTTCTTCGTCAGATTTGTCCTGTCAGCAGTAGCAGTTTCCATCACCACCGGCCTGGGAGAGGACTCTTGCCCCATGAGGTAATTGGTCTGAGGTATCATGGTATGTGTCATATTTGATTGTTATAACCTTCTTATATATGCATTAGGTTCCTTTCATTTCTGATGACTGCTCGGATCTTACACTAATCCACTTGACCATTGTTGGGGTGATCGATTGGATAATTTAGCAAGCTGATATTCATGGGTCTTGGTTAGCCACCAAGGGGGGTTTGCAGAGCCATCGTCCGCTCCCACCATCTTATCATATTTACATCTTATACCCCGCTCGTCCATCCCATTCCCCTAGTCTGGCCATTAGGATGACCTTTGAGGGTTACATATTGTCTTATGGGAAGAAGGGGCTAAAGGCCCAGGGGGTAAAAGCAGATGGTAAAAGATAAAAGCCATAGGAAATCAAACCTAGAGATGCTTCGCCCAGGGGATCCCCGAGAAGGCAATAAAAAGCCTCTCGATAAGAAACTAAAGGGACCCTAAGAGAAATAATAATAAAAACAAGACCTAACCAAGAGGATGGGAGGTCTCATCACGAGCTGGCCCATTATGTTCATAGGTATTTAGCAGTATGACATTGCCACTATCTGGTCACCAAGCCAGGGCAGTGACCTTTGGTTGCATGGCCAAAGGAAAGGGGGTCTCATCACGAGCCAACCTTATCATTTCTGTGAAGATACCAGTGGGTAACGCTGTCAGCTCTGGCCACCAAGCCAAGGCAGTGTCCTTTGGTCAGACCTTGAAGTAAAAAAGAAAGAAAAGCAATAAAAGAAAAAATGAAGGCAATAAAGGGCTTGGAAAAAATGCATCCATGACGGGTACAACTCGCCCCCTACAAAGGCACCCACAGAAAACACCTGCCCTTGGTCTTACTATGACTGGACATCCCTAAAAACCATATCACCGCATAAAACATGGCTTGAATGATCTTCTAAGGAAACTTTCCATCTCTTGTGGGTATTAGCCCAATAGGTTGTTCTGTTGGTTTCTTTAGCTTTGTATAGTAGATCTGTGTAATATCTTTGAGCTCTTAGATGGTATGTTAGGGATTTCATGCATATATTTGATAACTTTAATAATGAAATATGATTTACATTGCTATGATCTCTAGGACTGATGAACCCATGGAGGGCATAGTCTTTGATGTGCAGGACCATACCCGGTGGACAGGTACCAGAGGACCGATACACATGGGGAGATGATTAGCTCAGACCTCCATGGGGCTGAAGAGCCCATCAGATGGTTGTTGGGATGGAAGAGGCAAGACAACGTCATGATGAGCCCTTGCATGAAGAAGACAGAAGGACGCCCTCACCAGGACACTGTGGCAGAGATTTGACCTATGGGGGATCAACCCCTGCAGATGGGATGATGGCCTTGATGGATAGGACGCCACCCAGGAGAGGCTGGACATTTTCTGGAGCATATGACAGTGTGTTGAGCTTGTTTGGCACATGTGGCAGGTTGCATGAGCCCCAAAGGGGCCAACGTTTTTCTTTCTGGATGATGATTATGCCCTGAAAGGGACAACGTCTCCCTCAGAGGGGCCTGACGTCTCCCTTTTTAGCTCATTTTTGGCATTTTTAGCATTTAATGTGACAAATAATGAAGTATTGTTAAGTCAGCCTTGTCGACTGTTTTAAATGACCTATTTTGTTAATTAAAGGTCA
>ML785881.1:156406-170777 GCA_009831015.1 Picea engelmannii
TTAAATTGAAACCCTAACTAACCCTAGCGACTTTACTAACCCTAATTGTTGATGACGTCTTGCCCTATTTGAACTTTTGTTTGGTCTAAAACTTGCGGCTAGGTCATCCATTGATAGCCATAAAGGTGTTGAGCAATTTCATTAGCCCAATTAGCAAAATGTTCACCTTTATTGTCTAGCTAACCTAACCTAGATTAGGGCTGATGTCACACCTGTTTTGATCTCTTGATTGGTATAAAACGTTGTGACCTTGCCATCTAGCATTTGGCATTGAGGTATAGATTGCTTTCATTGACTTAATTTGTGAAACGTCCACATCTTTGCCTCTTAAAACTAACCTAGAACTAAGGCTGACGTCACCCATAATTTGCATAGTGACGCAGCAACAATATTTATGTATGAGCTCATTTATTTCATTATGATCATATAAAGATTGATTTTATACATTGAATGCTATTATAATTTTGTATTTATTGAAGAAGTGACATTATAAAACATAAGCTTTAATTGCAATCATTGACTTCGTCAATAATTACATTTAGTATTTGCTCATATGTATTAAAGATAGTCATTGATATTTTGAAGCACTAACCACTGTATGCACATTTTAGTTTCATTTGCCTTGTCTCGCAAATAGGTGCCTTTCTCAGTGGAATACCTTCATCCTTGACTATCCATTTGGCAGTAATCTATGAAGGGAAAGCCTACCTTAACCTTTGAGTCTTAAACCCTTGATCCTTTTCCTTCAAACCCCAGATTACTAGGGACGTCTCCCTTGGGATTAGCCACCCTGAATAGAAAGAGCTCCCCATCGAGGTGACAGTGGGTGGGGAAGCTCCTGTTACGCCAGTTTGAGACTTGCCTTCAAGCTACTTAAACCTATCCTACAAACTGAGCGATAACAATTACCATGTGTCAAAAAGAAACCATTGAATCCCCAATTATGGATGCATTTTTTATGTTTTGTCTCTTCATTATTATGGATCATTTACAAAGGGCCAAGGCTTCCACCTAGTTGTATGGTGTTTCTCCAACTCCTTAAGCAAACAAATTTTCTTGTTTTCCTTCAGGATTAAAGATAACCCAAATAACCCCCTCCCCCTTGCCACACCTACCACCCCTTCTCACAATTTTTTAATGAAGCTTATTCAGTTATAAATTTCTTCCCTACATGAAAAAAAAAAAATTTGATATTGAATTTAAGAATGTATATCTATCTAAATACTTCTCCAATAAAATTCGTTAATAATGAATTGCATTAAGAGTATAATAGGAGATACTCAATTCTTCATTATTCTTAAGTTAATATTGAGTTTGACCCTTTTTAATCCCTATTCTTATTGTTGATTAGTATTAACTTTTTAATTGAATATAAAAAAAACTACAATCTTTAATATTAAACATAGAGAAAACAAAAACATTTTTATAATTTTAATGTTAAATATAGGAAAAACAAAAATATTTTTAATAATATAAAAATTTAATGTTTTTTATATTGTAAAAATTTATGTTAAATGTATTGGAAAATTGCAAAGTTTCACCCAATCAAAAATATTTTTTATAACTTTAATGTAAAAATATTTTTTATAATTTTAATGTTAAATTAAGAAAAATAGAAATATTTTTAATAATATAAAAATTCAATGTTTTTTATATTAAAAAATTTATGTTGCATGTATTGCATAATGACTGTGAAATTTTGCTTGCAAAGCTTCACCAAACCCTTATTAAGTATAATAATGACATCATAAATACTAGTTTTCATGGCTTTGTTTTATTGATTATGCACTAAAGTCATATGGAAATTAAATTATCGTTATAATGAGATATATCCATTCAATACTAAAAACATAATGTAATAGCCTTTAACCATCTTCATTTCTTTTCATTAACTTTGATTTATAATTCATTTTTTTTTTTTTTAAATTTAATATATTGATATTTTTAAAATAAATACAATTATAATTTTAATTATATATATAGTTTTACATTTTCAACTATATTTTAAGATCAACCACATTTTGGTATTTTGATAGATATCTTTTTAGAAAGGGTCGATCATAAGTTTATTAAATGTGGTACTCTCATAGATATCTTTTTAGAAAGGGCCGATACAAGTTTATTAATCATGTTGTGGTACTCTGATAGATATCTTTTTAGAAAGGGTCGATCACAAGTTTATTAATCATGTTGGGTACACTTTCACATCATATCAATTTCTCTTTAAGTGTGATGAAATATGTGATACTCTAAGTCATCTTACCCATTACTAATGAAAGCCATCTTCTCTTAGAGGAAAAAGGATCATTTTGAAGTTTTTTAACCCCTACACCATAGGGATTGGGGATTTAAATTTTATTTAAAATTAATAGATATAATGATTGAAAACTTATTCAAAGGGACTTCAAATAATGCCATATAATTGGGAATTCAAACAACCACCCCTAAAACATCTAATTTCATAGTGAAAATTGGAGGTTAGTATAGAAATAAACATTTTGCATGTTTGCAAGGTTGTACCCCCTACATGCATGGAATGCATGAAAGACTAAATGGTTGGAAGCTATGGGGGCTCAAACATGGTTTCCAACAAATCCATAATCTACAGTAAATATTTTGGCTCTAGGGAAATGAGAAGGACATGTGAGTCTTCAACATGGAAAAAACCATGTTCTCAAATTTGATCCTTTACGTAGCACATCACTAAAAATAAGATGAGATAAAAAGTCACTCTTCCCCCTACCCCATGTCTTATTTCATGTCATCATATGTATGGGTGGGTAATTATTCTTTGGCCTTTGGTTCTGATCCGGAGTTAGGAGTGGAACGAACTGATTAACAGATTGAATACAATAAACATAGAGATATGAAGAATAACACAAATATCCAGTGAACAATATCTTCTATTGAATAATGAAATAGGTTGTAACTGTAAAACTGCAGAACTGAAACACTTGCTCGAATGGTGGTAGCTATATCTGAGAAGAAATGTGGCTGCTACGCACATCCGTCTAAGAAGAATGAATTACAATAAGGCTCTAGAGGCCTTTTTGATATTACTCATGAATTCCAAAACCCTAGACATCCAAAAACCTAACCCTAGGAGGTGAAACGTCAAAAGTCATGTGGGACCCTATGGGTAAGTTGGTACCTCAACTTCCTGGGGTTGTAACTTTTGCATACGACCTTCATTTTAGGTGCGTCTTTCAGAGAGCTACACATTCCGCCATCAAACTCTGACTCCACTTACAGTTTGACTATGGAGAGCCAAGAAAACATTGTTTAGGCCTTCAAAATGGCCCTGGAAGTATAGCAAGATGTATTGACATGAAAACATACAAAATAAGCCAGTTGGATTAGGTGAGAGGCCACCAATATGCACCTGGAATATGTGTAGGGCTTCAGACAACCCCAGAAGTGTGGAAACCACAATTAAAAATAAGTACAGAAGAACGTGTTGAACTAAAAATGGACAAGAGGAGCAAGTTGGAATATGTGGGTGGCCACCAATAGCCAACTGGATCAATCCTCCCCCCATAGGAAGCAATGGTCTCCATTGCGTTGAGTTCCCCCATCAGGTGAGGAAACTTCCGATGGATTTGGCCCGGGGTGAGCCACTTTCCTTAGTGTAGGAGTTGCCCTTCCTTGACAACCCAATAAAGTTGGATCCTCTACTGGCGAGTTCCCTTGACCTGTGTGTCCACTATCTAATCAGTAGATGCTTGTTCCATGCAGTCAGGTTTGATCTTTGTGGGTATCATTTGTTCTGCGATCTTTGAGGTGTCCAATAATGGTGGAAAATATGGTCGAAGGAGGTCCACATTGAACACTAGGTGTAGGCTAAGGAAGGGTGGAGTGTTGAGCTCAAAAGCATTGCTACCCATGGCCTTGGTGATAGTGTAAGGCCCATAGTGAAGTGGGCAGAGCTTCTGATGGGGCCCTGTGAGATGCTCCTTATGAAAATGTAACCAAACTTTGTCTCCAACCTGAAACTGGTGTGGTACCCTATGTTGATCATGGTGTTTCTTATACTTAGAATTGGATTTCTGCAAAATCTCTTGGACTTGTTGGTGGATGTGTTGAATCTGCTCAATGAATATGTTGGCTTTGTCGATCATAGAATGATCACATGAATATTATGTCTGTGTGGTGGTAAAAGGAAGTGCAACATCAATGGGTCCCAAGGGTTGGAATCCCAGCCCCACCTAAAATAAGCTATGGTCGGTGGAGTTATGGAGAGCCTTGTTGTAACTATGTTGAGCATAGGGGAGACTCTCATCCCATGTACATGGATTATTAGAGTTGTACATGTGCAGGATGTGCACAATCATCTGATTGACAACCTCTATTTGGTCATCTGTTTGGGGGTGGAAAGTAGTGGATTTTGTGAGCTTGGTGTCCAACAGTGACCAGAGACTCAACCAAAATGTGTTGAGGAAACTGTTGTTTCGGTCGAAGATGATGGTCTTTGGTATCCAAAAGTGGACCCACACTCGTTCAAAGAATAGCTTGGTAGTATCTATCACTGTGATATTCTTCTTGCAAGCTGTGAGGATGGCCGTCTTCAAAAACTGATCAATGACCACAAATACACAGTCATTTCCTTTCCCGGTAGACGGAAGGCCAGGCATTCCATCCATTGAGATGGATTACCAAGGCTTCTCGAGAGTAGGAAGAGGGGTGTATAAGCTTTGTTTCTTGATGGTTGGATTGGAAATGGCACAGGTAGTGCAAGATCTGATATACTTGTTGACATCCTGTCAAAGTTTTGGCCAATAATTTTTTTTTGAAGAACAACCACAGTTTTCTCCATGCCATCCGACTGTAGTGGGCTTCCCAAATCAGCTTTGCACGCTCACTTGTAGGAACAAAAATATGGCCCAGGTGGCATAATAGTTTGTCCTGAATGTGAAAATCGATGACAGTCATGCATGTACCCAAGAGATGATAGGTGGTGGCGAAGTCTAGATCTTGTTGATAAAGTTGGGGCCACTCAGATGCTTCATGTCCACAGGAATGGAGCATAGTGGTGAGTGCAGCCACAGGAGGTTGACTGAGGTAGTCAGCGACATGATTTGAGATACATGTCTTATACTTGATGTTGAGATGGAACTAATGCAGTTATGTGGACCACCTCTGATGGAAGTGATTCTGGAATTTCCCATGTGTCTGTATGAACTGCAGAGGCTCGTGATCAGTGTGTATGATTGTCTCCTTTCCCAGAATGTAATGTTTCCATTGACGACATGATTGTACAATGGAACGCATTTCCTTGTCACAGGTGGGGTATTTTCAGGCAGTATATGAGAGTGTCTCACTATGGTATGCCACCGAATGATCGTGTTGAGTGAGAACTGCACCCACAACATAGTTAGTTGCATCAGTCTCAATATCAAATGGTTGTTGCAGATCGGGAAAGGAGAGTATTGGAGCTTAGCACAAGCGATGATTCAGATCATCGAATGCCCATTTTTGTTCCTTCCCCCACACAAACTTGGACCTTCCACCACCCTTGGTCACCTAGTTGAGGGCCCATGCAATATGGGAGAATACCAACACGAACCATTGGTAGAAGTTGGCTTGTCCCAAGAAGCTTTGAAGCTCAGTCAACGTGGTTGGGGCTGGCCAGTCATGGATGACTTGGATTTTATCTAGATCAACATGTAACCAATGCTCATCAACAATGTAGCCCAAGTATTGGACCTTGTTCATGCCAAAAGATCATTTTTCCAAGTTGGTATATAGCTTGTGTTGTTGCAAAGTGCTCAAAACCTATTGAATATGTCGCATGTGCTCCTCCCACGTTCTGTTGAAGATGAGGATGTCATCCAAATATACCACCACAAAGGAGTTGGTGAAGGGTCTCAATAACATCATCCATAAACCTCATGAAAGTGGTTGGTGCATTTGTTAAGCCAAAGGGAATGACTAGCCATTCGAAGAGACCTTCTTTAGACTTGAAGGTTGTCTTCCATGCATCGGTTGCTTCGATGGGAACCTGGTGGTATCCAGACTTTACATCAATCTTACTAAATAAATTATCCCCCTTGAGTTGGTCAACAAGGTCATCAATCCTGGGAATGGGGTACAAGTTCCTAACTGTGATTTTGTTTAAAGCTCTCTAATCAATGCAAAGTCGCCAAGTCCCATCCTTCTTCTACACCAATACAATCGGGCTTCTGCAAGGGGAGGATTTGGGTTTGATGTGCCCCTTTTGAAGAAGCTCTTGGATCTGACGCCTGATTTCATCATTTTCCATCAGCGAGCGACGATAGCCTGGTCTATTATGTAGAGGTGTGTCGGGGGTCAGATCAATTGGATGCTTGACTTGGCAGTGTGTTGGTACCCCTATAGGTGAGGAGAAGATGTCTCTGTATTCTTCCACGATCTCGTCCACTTGATTCTACTACAAAGAAAGGATCTATGTAGAGGCCATGGATGTGGCGAAAACCTTATACTTATTGTGAGCATGGATCACACAGAAGATGAACTTCTCGGTATGTGAAATGACCTTACCGCATTTCTTAGCTGAGATTAAAGAAATAGCAATAGGCAGCGTTACCTCTGGTATCATGTACAATTTTCTACCCAAAGTAATAATAACACTGCGGGGTATAGACTCATACACAACATGACGCTTCCCTAAATATGGTTTTCCTAAAAGAACATCACAAACTTCAAGTGGAGCAATATCACACAGTACCTCATCTTTGAAAGGCTTGATGTCGTAGGGAAGACGACCTTGTTGGCTGACACAAAGATCTCTTCCTTGGAGAAGCCATCTGATGGTGTAGGGATTCGGGTGTGGTGTCATTGGCAGGTCCAGCCGCTTGATGACCTATGCTGAAATCATGTTCTTCTGACTACCGCTATCGACAATTAAATGAAGTGCAGCCCCCTTTAACCACATTTGTGAGTGAAAGAGCCATTCCCCTTCCTCTGGTTCTTCTATTTCGCTTGGTTGGACTTTGGTTGTAGCGATAGTGGTATTTGGTTCAGCATTGATAATCTGATTCCCTCCTTCAATATTTGATTCGAAATCAAAATCGACCTCTAACTCGGAAGCCTTCACTTCAGCCAAGAGAGATTGTTTGGAGCGACATTCTTCGGTGTTGTGCCAAGGGATTTTATGGTACTCACACAATTTTCATGTGTCCTTCTTCGTCTTGTCATTACCCTTCTTGTGTTTCGTATTGGACTGGTTTTCCTAAGGGAGACCATCTCGACTTTGTCCCTTGTTGTATGGGTTGGGGTCGAATTTTCCCTGCTTCGGCTGTGAGGGGTTTGTAGATCCAAACTCTTGCCTTTTCTGCTTAAATTTCTGCTCGATCTTGACATCATATATATAAGTCGTGCCCAATGAGGCGATGTCCAGAAACTCCATTTATGTTTGAATGTATCTATGCAAACAACTGTAGTATATGAGCACCAGATTACGCTTAGAGTCTTTGATACCTAATTTGATGCATAGAGTATGGAAAATATTGGTGAAATCTAATACTCTCTAGTCCCTTTCTTGAGGAAGGGTGGTACATCTGGTGTACTGGTCCTTGTAGTTTCCAACAAGGTAGTATTTTTCTTTAATGGCATCCCAGATGGAATCCCATGTAGGAGCCACCACAAAAATTGTATATGCCTCTACGGACCTTTTCTCATAGTAAGTATCCCACCAGTATTTAACATGGGGAATGACCTTGAGGAGTGCAAAAGTGATATCTTCCCTATCGGAAAAATTGTGGACCAAAAAATACCCTTCAATCAGATTCAACCATTGTTGGCCCTCGACTAAGTTTTGGAGAAACTTGGTCTCATTTGACCATTTTTGGGACTTCGACAGGCTGGTCGAAGATGAAGCACCAGACGAAGCAGAGATCGCAGGATCTCGCCCCCTTTTGTGGACTTTTTGGGTTTAGGGTTTATGTAACGAGTATGGGATGTCAGCCCATGGGTTTATCCATGTTTAGGCCCCATTTGTAATGTATAAATAAATATCTAGGTGATGTAATAAAGTAGTGGAGAGACCTAGTAGAATCGACTTAGTGCGGAGCTAGAGGCTTTGTGCATATTAATTGTTAAGACTTGCAGAGCTAAGTGCAAGTGATTGTAAGAATCTTGTGTGCAGACTGTGTAAGAAGGCTTTGTGTTGTGACCTAACTTAGGGAAGGAGGATCTGGTGAGGTGCGCGCAGATCTCCTGTCCTATGTGGAGTTGGTTTTGAGGCTCTGTGCATGTAAGAGGATTGAAAGAAGATAATAAAGAAGACAAAGAGTTGGTGGACGTAGCCCCACGCTAGAGGTGAACCATGTATATCCTGTGTTGTGATTGCTTTGTGTCATTAAGGTGATTTATGCTTAGTGTTGAATATTTATGTATGTTAGATGCATCTGATATAGTATCTTAGTGCTTAATAACTTGGATGAATGCTAGATCTGTTGATGCTATGTGCTAAATGGTCAGATATGCTTAGATCTTGTTGAATACTGTGTTGTTTTGTAATTAGGGTTTTACCTGCAATGTGAATAAAGGGTTAAGGACTAATGAATGTTAACTGCTAAGTTCTTTGTTAAATCATTGTGATCACATATTTGTGTCCCATCTAGGTTGCAGACACTTGAGTCCTACAACCCTCCCTACCTCTACCTTGAGTGAGACTTCATCTACTTTGCAGGTGTTGCCGAAAGGGCCGGTAGTTAGGGTTTTGTTTGTGCGTTGTTGAAGCGTTGAACCCTGGGTCTGCCCCTGTGCCAACAAATGGTTCCATTGTTGGGACCTAAAACTATGATTGTTGGGAACTGAGGAAAAGAGAAAGCTCTGTGCGTAAATCTGTTGTTGTTGTGTGCAATACTCTACTTGACTTGTGAAGCTCTGTGCTAAGAAGAGAAGTTTGATATGAAGAAAAGAGGTAAGATATTAAATCTTTGTTCTCTAATAAAGGTAAGATAAGTGGAAATTTTTGTTTCGAAAGAATGGATCTAGGTATAATTGATAGATTTCGTCCTAGTCTGAAAACTAGGGAACAACTAGAAGAAAGAAGATATGATATGAATAGATCTGATAAAAATAGTGAAAGATATGTTATCCCTATGCATAGAAAGAATTTTTGGACTAACAAGTGGATGCAGGATCCTAGAAATAATGTTTTGCAGGTCTATCACTATGATCCCAGTGCACAGTATAGGAAAGGTTGGGGATCGTTTAAGAGAAAGAGAACATTGACATTATGTTATAATTGTAGAAGACCGTGACATCTTGCTAAGGAATGCCCTGGTAGAAGTCTTATTTTCCTTTGTTGTAAAGATACTAGACATGAAGTTTTAGATTTCCCTAGAATGATTGCTAAAGTTGAGAAGATGAACATGAGACAAGAAGAACATGAGGAAGTTCAAGAGACTAAGAATATGCTAAAGAACTAGAAAGAATCAGAGGTTATATTATTACATATGAAAGAAACATTGAATGATCATAGAGACATCAATTTATTAGAAATTTTAAAAGAGAAAGAGTTCATAGAAATAAGAATAGGAGACTTTGACATAGACTATGTATTGGATGCAGAAACATAGGTGAACATTATGACAGAAAGTACTTGGGAAATCTCAGGAAATCCTGCTATGATTCCTTCATTGGGAGGAATAGGATTGTTTAAAGGAAAGGTGATAACCCTATGTGGAAAACTTTCCCATCTACCTATGGTTGCTCATGGAACATCGACAGAAGAAGAATTTAAGGTCTTTAAGTTTGATGATAACAACGCTCCCTTTGCACTTTTGTTAGGAAAGACTTGGATTGAGAGAGATCAAATCCAAAGGAGAGAAGAAGAGGAAGCTATAGAACAGAAAAAGAAAGAATTAAGGGATTTCATGGCTAAGAGAATAGCGTGCTTAATAAAAGAACAAGAGGACACATTGAAGAAATTGAGGACCAAAAACTTAGCTGTCGAAGTTGAAAGAACACAAGAAGGCTTAAAGAACCTATCCATGCATGAGAGTAGAGCACCTACTCGAGAAGCAGTAAGTGAAAAATTATTATCCTCAAACCTTGTGAATGATCCTCAACAGTGCAAAGCTATTATGCCAAGAAAAGATAAGAACAATAATGGAAAGAGGAATCCAGAGACTGAGATCACAGGAAAGAAAGCTAGAAAGCTCAGTAAGAAGAAAGAAAATCTAGAAAAATTGTAGGAGGTTCCAGAGAGGACTTCACAGAAGGAAAACTTGTAGAACTTGAACCTCATCGGAATAGAAAAACAACATCGACTGGAAATTCGCCACGATGAAGCAATATGACCGTTGGAGGCGTATCGAACGATGCTCCAAAACGACTAGAAACACAGTTATTGCCGAAATGTTCACCATTGGACCGTTGGGATTGCGCCATAACTCACATTGATCGAGGAATTCCTGCCCATTGGAGGAATCTGTTACGATGTTAGCTATTTATCCCTTTGAATGTTGCACCGAGAAAACTTTCGTGAATTATGATTATCCGAGCCCACATAGAACTAATTTCTTTCATGCAGTGCTTATTGTAACCTCACCATTTGTTCTGCTACCTTGATTGTTTTTTCACCGACCTAAGATATCTCATCTCGAGCGTGTATGTCAGGCGACCTTAGCATAGTAGAGAAATCTGTCAAAGAAATCCTAATAGACCTCATGGTTGAGAAGGTCATGTCTGTAGGAGTACATGCCTCATCAATGAGAGGAGTGAAAGCATACCCATCGACTGCACATAGATATGGGCGATCCCGGACTGTGACAGAGAAACGAAGCAAGCATCAAAGAAGAGATCCAGTCCTATTACAAACTCACAGAGGAGGACATGGAAGAAATAACCAAGGAATGGCCTGCAGATTTCCTTATACCAGTTGACCAGGAAGAACTCTCCGACCTGGACCTTATCAGAATCCCTATGGTCACTCACGAAGAATATGATGCACCCAACAACAACAAGAAGAAAAAGAAGGAAGAGGTATAGGAATTGAGCAGTGCATCAAAGGAAACTACACTAGATTCACTTGAAGGAGGAGGAGGTGACAAAGTAGACAAAGAAGAGGACGAAGGGGAAGAAAACAAACAGGAGCATGGCGAAGTAATACCACCTAAGGATCCCATCATGGAGGCTAAGACATCTAAGAAAAGAAAGGGTTCCCCACAGAAACCTTCATCGTGAAAGAATTCAAAAGCCAATAAACCTCCATTTCAGACTGTGCTCACGGTAGATGATATTGACCTCATCGTCATCGTTGTATCAGATACCTCAGAGTACATTTTGTAGTGAAGCGAAGCCAAATGGGAGACAATGTTTGACAAGATCAAGGCAAACCTCAAAGAGGTACAACAGGCTCTTTATTCGAGCCACGCAGTGTCTACTGCGTCGTTGTCAGAAGGAGACATAGAAGTAGGATATGAGATTGCCTAGCTATGCATATTAGCCGACTAGATCGAGGCTCACCTTTTTTGGGTTTAGGAGGAAAAGGAGCAAGCCACAGAGGCATTAAAGCAAGCAAAATAAGAATCCCTAGAACAACGCCAGGTTGCGCAGCAAGAGAAATATGACCTCCAGGCGAAGTTTGCAGAGGATAAAGCGCATATCCAAAAGGAAAAAGAACAACTGCTCACAGAGAATATGGGAGTCAAGGAGGCAGTCACCAGAGCACTTCGCTCTGTGTCGGGCCTCACACAGATAGAAGAAGACACGGTGGAGAGCCAAGTGGAGAAGCTCATTGAAGCCATTCAACAGCTTCAAGAAAGAGTGGTCAAACTAGAACCGCAAGTCGTGTCAAGCACTCCATAGGAAGTGAAATATCAAAGGGAAGAAACTGCTCAAAGCACAGTCAAAAGACTCAAGGCATTGGCCTTAGAATGCAACAAATTAAGAACAGGGATGATTTTAAAGATGGAACTTTTTTTTTAAATGTAGAAACCTTGGCAAATCTCAATAATCCTTCATATTCCAACTATAAATGTTTGCGATATTTTTTTTTAAATATTCAAATTTATAAGGATTTTATATAGCTTTTATAAAATTTTGGTGATTTTTAAGGTAATAGAATTTTATCCTATAGAATTTGGGTGAATCATTTTTAAAATAGCGAATCTCGTTTTTGGAAAAACCATGGTAAATTAGCCCATGAATGAAATTTAGCCCCTAAAATCACCCATGATTAAGAAGTCGAAGTGCGCAGAACTATGAGCGCCTTACAGAGGACCCATAACTAAAGGCATTGGAGGCAAAGCAACAAGCAGCGATAGTACATGCACAATTGAAGCCGCTGTCAGCAGTCGAGAGGATGAAAAGGTCCCAGGAATAGCGCATCGTTCAGCAATAGGTCCATGCCATCCAGAGTAAATTCATGGAAGTAACCCAAAGGCTACAACCAGTGCAAGATGAAGCCTGCACACTTTTTGAGGATATTGAGGGACAAGGTGCATGGCTATAACAAGTAGTCACCATGGTGGAACAACGATTGGAAGGACTGGTGACCAAGAAATTTATTCAGGAGTTTGTTGAGAAGGAGGCTCTAGCGAAGCAGCAGGTCGAAGCAGCTCAAGCCAAGCTCGAGGCCTTCAAAGCAGATTTTCCCAGATCAGAGTGAATTGGGACGAGTCATAGGTGAGTGTTGGGGGCAAGTTGGCCCTTGACCAAGTTTTGGAGAACCTTGGTCGCATTTGACCATTTTTGGGACTTCGACAGGCTAGTCAAAGACGAAGCGTCAGGCAAAGCAGAGTTTGTGGGATCTCGCTCCATTTTGTGGAATTTTTGGGTTTAGGGTTTATGTAACGGGTATGGGATGTCAGCCCATGGACTTACCAATGTTTAGGCCCCATTTGTAATGTATAAATAGATATCTAGACAATGTAAGAAAATAGTGGAGAGACCTAGTAGAATCGACTTAGTGTGGAGCTAGAGGCTTTTTCCATACTATGTGTTAAGACTTGTAGAGCTAAGTGCAAGTGATTGTAAGAAGCTTGTGTGTAGATTGTGTAAGAAGGATTTGTGTTGTGACCTAAATCGGGGAAGAAGGATCTGGCGAGGTGCACGCAGATCTCTTGTCCTATGCGGAGTTGGTTTTGAGGCTCTATGCATGTAAGAGGATTGAAAGAAGATAATAAAGAATATGAAGAGTTGGTGGACGTAGCCCCACGTTGGGGGTGAACCACATATATCTTGTGTTGTGATTTCTTTGTGTCATTAATGCGATTTATTCTTAGTGTTGAATATTTATGTATGTTAGATTCATCTGATATAGTATCTTAGTGCTTAATAACTTGGATTAATTCTAGATCTGTTGATGATATGATCTGGATTATTTTCGGCACAAAATGAGAGCGGAGATATAACATAGAAATGTTCAGAAATATTGCAAGAGAGACAACAATATAACAGAGATATAGCAGAAATATAAAAAGAGTCACAGATATACAGTAATACACGATTTCTATTAATGAAATAAATGTACAGACACTGTAAAAGTACAGAGTGAAAGACTCGCTAGAATGGTGGTAGCTTATCTCTGAGAAGAGATGTGACGACTACTCGCATCCATGAGAAGATGATTACAATGAGGCTCTAGAGGCCTTTTTACAATAAACGGGAATGCCAAAAGTCCTAGACATCCAAAAACCTAACCCTAGGAGATGAAGCGCCAAAAGTCATGTGGGCCCCGTTTGGGTAAGTGAGTACATCAACTTCCCAGGGTCGTAACTTTTGCATACGATCTCCATTTTAGGCGTGTGATAGCTCGTTGGAAAGGTATTGTCGAGGAGATTCATTTTGGGGGCTCAATCATGCCTTCAGATGTCGTTGAGAACATCGATCACTAAAAACCTTCATTTGGACCCTCAAAATGGCCCCGGAAGTTAAAACCTGCTAAAAATAGTAAATTGCCAAAATGGCCAGAAAATTGTTTTGAGCCATTTGGAAATGGTGGGTGGCCACCGATATCCACCTGGATCAATCCTCCCTCCTTAGGAAGCAATGGTCTCCATTGCGTTGAGTTCCCGGGGGAGAGGGAAAAGCATTTGTTGAATCTGCATCTTGGTGAGTTGTTTGTCTTGCTGGAGATGTCGCATTGCTTAGTTTGTGGAAATCTGTCACGAACCTATTGTGGTTGAGGCTGCTCAACAAGTAGAGATACATGAGAGGACGATGTGCAGAAGGAATCTTTTCACTTTGTTGTAACCTTGTTGACTTGCTTATGTTGGATAGAAGGTGCTTGGGTCGATGCTGTAGTGGTTGTAGTATCCTTTTGTTCCCCTTTTGAACAGATTGTGGAGAAGATGAATTTTGTAGTATGAGATACTACCTTGCAACACTGTTTAGGTGGGGCAGTAGTTGGAACTACCTCTGGTATCCTGTAGAGATGACC
>ML785881.1:172614-203139 GCA_009831015.1 Picea engelmannii
CCTAGACATCCAAAAACCTAACCCTAGGAGATGAAGCACCAAAAGTCATGTGGGCCCCGTTTGGGTAAGTGAGTACATCAACTTCCCGGGGTCATAACTTTTGCATACAATCTCTGTTTTAGGCATGTGATAGCTCGTTGGAAAGGTATTGTCGAGGAGATTCATTTTGGGGGCTCAATCATGCCTTTGGATATCATTAAGAACCTAGATCTTGAAAAACCTTCATTTGGACCCTCAAAATGGCCCTGGAAGTTAAAACCTGCTAAAAATAGTAAATTGCCAAAATGGTCAGAAAACTGTTTTGAGCCATTTGGAAATGGTGGGTGGCCACCGATATCCACTTGGATCATGATATGTGTTAAATGGTTAGATATTCTTAGATCTTGTTGAATATTGCGTTGTTCTGTAATTAGGGTTTTACCTTCGATGTGAATAAAGGGTTAAGGACTAATGAATGTTAACTGATAAGTGCTCTGTTAAATAATTGTGATCACATATCTGTGTCCCA
The DNA here is from genome assembly GCA_009831015.1 of Picea engelmannii. Classification (NCBI taxonomy): domain Eukaryota; kingdom Viridiplantae; phylum Streptophyta; class Pinopsida; order Pinales; family Pinaceae; genus Picea; species Picea engelmannii. The sequence continues at coordinate 173,123 of ML785881.1, forward strand.
ACTAGGTTGTAGACACTTGAGTCCTACAACCCCCCTTGCCTCTACCTTGGGTGAGACTTCATCTACTTCGCAGGTGTTGCTGAAAGGGCTGGTAGTTAGGGTTTTGTTGGTGCGTTGTTGAAGCGTTGAACCCTAGGTCTACCCCTGTGCCAACAACCATTTATCTACAACATCTACATCTATCATTCCTTCAAATAATGGAATATAAAAATTTACATGTACCTTGAAGGGGGTTGCATGGCCGCTTGATGAAGATGCTTCTCCTATGGGCAGTCGTCGAAGGATCTGCGTGAAGTTTTCCATCATTTCGTTCCTTTGTCACACGAGGGATTCTTCAAGAAACATTGTAATTAGATCTCCTACTCCATCATATTTATTTTTCGTCCCGCATGGGTTTTTGTCGAGTTCAGCGCGACTGATATTCTAATGGATCGATTGGTTCAAGTCCCAACTTCTTGTACCCATATCTAGTTGGGGACATGCATGAAAAAAAAAAATGAAGAGCAGACCACTCTGATACCACTGATCCGAATTTAGGAGCGGAACGAACTGATTTACAAACTGAATACAACAAACAAGGAGATATGAAGAATAAAAAAAATATCCAATGAACAATATCTTCTATTGAATAATGAAATAGGCTAAAAATGTAAAATTGTAGAAGTGAAACACTTGCCCGAATGGTGTTAGTTATCTCTGAGAAGAGATGTGGATGCTACATGCATCTGTATGAGCAGAATGAATTACAATGAGGCTCTAGATAGATTTTTTATATTACTCATGAATTCCAAAGCCCTAGACATCCAAAAACCTAACCCTAGGAGGTGAAACGTCAAAATTCATGTGGGCCCCTATGCATAATGTTGGCCCTTGACCAAGTTTTGAGGAACACTTGGTCATATTTGACCATTTTTGGGACTTCGACAGCTTGTCAAAGATGGATCACAACGCGAAGCGGAAATCATGGAAGCTAGACCCCTTTTTGGGTTTTGGGGATAATGTAATAGGAAAGGGATGTTGGCCCGTGGGTTTACCCACGCTTGGGCCCACTTTTGTATGTATATATAGATGTCTAGTGCCAAGGGTTGAATCTGTGTGATCAAGGCTTTATGCATTTTGTGTAAGGCTTGTAGAGCTGAGTGCAAGTCCATCTGAGAGACTGTAGAAGGCTTTATGTTGTATTGCAAGGAAGAAAGATCTAGCAAGCTGCGCAGATCTTTTGTCCTATGCGAAGAGGGATTTGGATGGCTCTGTGTTGTAACCTGATTAACTGAAGCCAATAAAGAAGAAGACTTTGTGGACGTAGCCCCGGGGTGGGGGTGAACCACAGTAAATATGTGTGTTGTGCTCTGTGCCTTGACCTGATGTGTTTGTCTCTTCCTTTGCTAAGTGCTTTGATGTGTTTAGATAGATCTATTTATGCTTTGTGCTTCTGAGATATGAATGAATATTAGATCTGGTATGTAAGATTCTTAGTGCTTGATCTGTCGAATCTAATCTATCTTGTTGTGGCTAAGTGCTGAATTATCTTAGATCTAAGTATATACTGCGATGCTCTGTGATATCTGTGAAGTATCATGAGGGTTGAATATTGATGAATAATCTATGCAAGGTGATTGCTAAGTGTTATAATCACATATCTGTGTCCCAGCTAAGGTTACAGACACCTGAGTCTCACAACCACCCCTTACTCTACCTCGGGTGAGACTTCATATGCTTCGCAGGTGTTGCCAAAAGGGTTGGTAGCTAGGGTTTTGTTGGTGCGTTGTTGTAGCGTTGAACCCTGGGTCTGCCCCTGTGCCAACACATAAGTTGGTACCTCAACTTCCCGTGGTCGTAACTTTTGCATACGACCTCTGTTTTAGGTGCGTGATAGCCCATTGGAAAGGTATTTCATAGAGATACACATTTTGTCGTCAAACTCTATCTCCATCCATAGTTTGAATGTGGCGAGCCAAAAAAACATTGTTTAGGCCTCCAAAACGACCCTAGAAGTATAGCAAGATGCGTTGACATGAAAACATACAAAATAAGCCAGTTGGATTAGGTGAGAGGCCACCAATATCCACATGGAAGATGTGTAGGGACTCATACATCCCCAAAAGTGTGGAATCCACAATTACAAAGAAGTACAGAAGAATGTGTTGAACTAAAAATGGACAAGAGGAGCCAGTTGGAATAGGTGGGTGGCCACCAATAGCTAATTGGATAAGGTTCACAATGAAAAGGTGATTGTTGATGTTGATTTTAATAGGTCATAGTATCTCATAGATGCATCAACATTGCCTACTAGTTACAAATTGTATACCCTTATACTTGAACTAGGCTTTAATTCCTTTCTACTAACAAGAAAGTATGACTACAATAACAATGTCACTAAGAAATCAATACCTTTCTATTAACAAGAAAGTATGACTACAATAAGAGTGCCACTAATAAATCTTTGAGATCATGTGAGGTTTCAATGATAGATGGGAAATGTATGAATGATGGTCTAGCTAGCATTGAAATCAGCCCTTACATTGGATTGAAAGTGTGTAAGGCCCTTGAAAGAAAGCATACACCCATATCCAATCTACAACAAATGGGAGCCCTACCATCTTTAGATCAAGTGATTTATGTTGATATTCCATGACTTTATCGGAGAAATTACGAATGAGATCAGAGTTCGAGGGACAGAACTTAGAAATATTGTTTTCTTCAATCTCCATTCCCACATCAAAGATTCGATGTCTTCAACTTCCAATAATTTACCTAAAGTTATACTATTAGAGATACATAAGTCATCTCCTCTAATATGATTACTCCATACATTGTGTTGTGTACCTAGACACAACATAGTATTAGGAGTACGATATGGCTTGTTTGTCCATATGCCCATGGTTTATTTATTACTTTATAAAAATATTAGTTGATGTTATATTTTGGATGCCTAGAGTTCTTTGATTTCATTATGGTTTCTTATATTAAAGATAGTGAAAACCCAAAAACACGTATCTTTTTACAACCATTAATATATAATACCTATAGCATGTATATTTACTAATGCAACCTATTCTCACTAGATCTACAAGTGTAATGGTGTAATCCATTCTCAAGTAAATAGGTATTTCCAATTTTTTTTAATAATTTGTTCAATTTGTTTTTATAGTTGGTATTTTTATGATAGAATAAATATCAATGGAATCATAACAGAGCATATCTTCCCTCTTAAAAGAATCTCAAAGGGAAAAAGTATGAGCACATGTTACAAGTATGAGATTTTTGGAGAGGGTGAATCACTTTGTATATATCAAAAATTGTATTACAATTATTGATATATACAAAGTGATTCACCCTCTCCAAAAATATCATATTACAGTTATTGATATATACAAAGTGATTCACCCTCTCCAAAAATATCATACTTGTAACATGTTCTCATACTTAGATTCTTTTGATAGGTAAGATATGTTTTGTCATGATTTCCTAGAAGAAATTTTATAGTGTATATATATTTAAAAATTATGTTTTATTTTCATCACATTTTTTTTAGTATTGTTTAAAATTGGGATAATTATATTGTGTAGTCTATTGTTGATATATGTTATGTCATTGGATATTTTTTCTTATTATGTTATGTGTTAGAGTTATCATAATCTTTTGAATGCATTAAAATAATTTTGAAAAAATGTTTGAATCTTGTAGAAATTTGCCATGGTGGAATCCTAAAAAAACATATGATTGTTTGAGCAAAAAAATTTCATTATTCTCTTTTGATAAAAGAAATAATAGATTGTCTAGAAGCCATAAAATCTAATATTCTTAGAATTAATATGGTGAAACATGAAAGATGACCATTTACAAAATCATTGTATGCAGAAGGTAAACTAGGAAGAAATATAAAAGTACATATGTTTGAAAAAGATAATACACCACCAAAATGAATGGATTACATGAGATATTACATATTGGAAATTATGGCATGAACTTATATGCATTAAGGGTGGGGGTGAGGAGAGAGAGAGAAAATATATTAATATATTTTTTCTCCCTCCCCCCCCATCCCAAATGTGGAGGGTTTAATATATTTTCTCACTCTCTCCCCCACCCTCAATGGGGTGGGGGTTGGGGGGAGAGAGTGAGCTCAATGGGGTGGGGGTTGGGGGGAGAGAGTGAGCTCAATGGGGTGGGGGTTGGGGGGAGAGAGTGAGAAAATATATCAAAAAGAACAAACATATTAATATATTTTCTCACTCTCTTCCCCCAACCCCCACCCCTATTGAAGGTGGGTGTGATATATTTTCCCACCATCACCATCACCATCACCATCACCCCCACCCTCAATGGCAAGGGTATGGTCGGGTGGAGAGAGTGAGATAATATATTAATATTATTAGGGTAGGGATGGGGAGAGAGTGTGAGAAAATATATTATGGGTGAAGGTGGAGGTGGGGGTGGTGGGAGAGGGTGATAAAATATATTAACATATTTTCTCTCTCCTCATACCCCCACCCTCAATGCTCATTGGGGGTTGGGATGGGGAGAGAGAGTGAGAAAAGATATTAATATATTTACTCACTCTTTACCCCACCCCCACCCTCAATTCGCATTGAGGGCGGGGGTCATTGATGGGTACCCCTCAAGGTCCCTATACCCACATGTGCAGAGTTATAAATAAAAATATGCACAGATTCTTCCTAGAGCTGCTCTTGAACCTTTTAAATGGGCTCAAAATCCCATTCATTAAAAAAATTCCAAACCTTTGTTCTTGCACCAATTTTCTTGGTGCTTATCCACAACGCTCAAACATTGGCATGAATCCTCTATGCGACCAAGTGCTCAAAACCCTACGCTTATTTCTTGAGTTCTTGAACTCTAGGCACTCGCCTGCATGTGACCATGGACTGGGACCATGGGCGTGAATATTGGATCATCGGGCTTTCCAAAACACGTGAAATTTCTCCTTTCTCATTTGATTCAGCGGGCGATATAATCTTGTCCATTGATCAAATGAAATGATCAATGGTCAATATAAAGGACCCAATCACCATCGATCTTGTGGCTCTATTTTGGACTGTCGATTTGTCCTTTACACAAACTCCATGCAAGTCATAGGTCCCCGCGGAACCTTGAGTACCTTGGAACCTCTCCCCTCCATGTGTTTTTCTTTGTGTGGATGCCTCTATGTCGACATGACGCATGTCAGGCATCAGATCATTGGAGGTTCCAACTCGCAAATCTCTCACACAACCTTGATCCATATGACGTGTCACTAACCATGTGGAACTACTGACGTGGATCTGCCATGTATCGATGTTGACTAGGATGCCACATGTCACCTCGAACTGTGACTTTCACACTCTCCAACTTTTGAATGGACACTGACATGTGTCATCCTTCGTGTGGGCCACGTGTCACTCTTTGAGTGGTTGCATATATATGTTGACGTATGTCAAGACTGAAACGACAGAACTTTCTCCTACACTTACTCTTCTCCTGGTCTGATCCGATATGTCAAATATTGATCATCTTCATTCATTCAATCTGCTTCTTTGTCGTTGATCTTCTCTCCTGATGGATGACTAGATATTGTTGCTCCACGCTTCCACTACACCTCACATCATTGTTGATTTCTTATTTTCAATGGACGTTTTCCATGTATATCAGACACTGGGTTACTGGAATGATTCTAGAATTCACCTCTTCTTACGATGTCTAATATCTGGAAGGATATTGACTATTGATCTTGTTGATGATCAACGGTCATGACTTCACCATCTATGCATCTAGACTACGGAGTATTTCAACAGTAGATCTAGTGACTTCGTCCAGATCTAATCTAAGTCATTCTTTTCTCATCAGTTGTAATGAGAACTATTGATCTCGTTCAAGCATAGATTCATGCCTGGCCTTAACTCCCTTGAACCTCAAAAACCCCAATAAGGTTTTCTTTTGTCAATCTAGCACTGGAATTGACGGTTAGATATTACTCTCACCACCAGACTACCAAATGTCGAAACTTTCAACACTTCACTTCCCTCACCTGCTTCTGATCTGATAAGGGTAGATGGTCACTATGGATCCCGATAGAGATCTGATGGCTAGAAATCCTCATCGTTGTTTCCTTTGGCTTTGACACTAGGATTCAATTAACGAATTAGGATCGTTGATCCTTGCAGTTGATCAAGGATCAACAATTCTCATTTCCCAGACTGTTAAAATGGGTTTCTCCACTATCTCTCTACGAGATTCGATCTCAATTCCTTCTGCTCTACGGTCATGATCATTGAACCTTCACATCACTAGTTAGGATACAATATAGCATACAGAGAACCAGTATTTCAACACATCATCCAATAATACAAAGAGGAACCAGGTAAACACACAAAGATTATATTCATGAATATGCACATAGATTACATAAGGCCTTCTCGCCTTCTTGCCTGATTTACATTTAGTTGGCCTTCTATTGGTATGTCGGCCACACCCTACCTTTCTCACACTCACTATCTTGACACACGCATCCACCATTTCTTTGATGCCCGTAGGCTTACAATTTTAAGCATGGAAGGTCTCCTTCCATCTCATCAACAAATCCCTAATATTATCCAACTTATACCCACAATAGTACTCTCGTACTTTACAATCGAATCCTCCATACATAGGATGATCTTACTAAACCCAACTAATTGTTCAATTAATGATTTTTACTTCAATTAGGGAAAACAAACCCTATCTTTATAGAATCGAACTAAACCATCACAAATTACATTGATTCAAAGTTTAGGGAACCCACTCCCTTAATAAATGTCAAGACCCCTAGGTCTAATGAACAGAGTTGATCTTGGAGGTGAAATGGTCCTGCATCAGACTCCCAAGATTAAAAATGCCCATGATCTCATGATCATGAGTCTTCATTTGTTGAAGTCATTCTGGATCCCAAATCCTATATTGTTGCTCACTTGCCTTGCTTTCTTGTTGTTTCCTTGTTGTTGTCTACAACTTTCCAGGATCCCATACTTTATTTTGTTTCTATGCAACATCTTTGTTGGATTTAGTAAGTTGTACTTGCATGTTTCTCTTCTTCTTCTTTCTCCTGCATATCCTCTTGGAAACCTTCATCAACTTCTTCCATAACTACTACAATTTGTCTACCGCAAATTTCCATAGAAAATTGGTATGGTTGTTTCCATCTCTTTGTCTCGATTCTCTTATTTGTCCTCAAATTATTGAGAACATTTTTCACTGAATAAAATCTTATGAAAACAATATTGCATATCCTTAAGTTGCATACTCAATCTATAAGAATTCTCAAACAAATTGTGTTCTTGAAATTTATTAAAACGACAGATTTGTTGGAAACAGTTTATACCTTCCTTCATGATCATGTACCAATGATCATCATTCTCCACTGTCATCTCCTCCTTGGAAAGCTCCATACTTGCATCATTGTAGCCTTGCATATCCCTTCCCAAGATTTTGTGTACTTCATCCTCTGAAGTATATCCAATCAAACTATTTGTTCTCTTTGCATCTTCATCATCTGCATCCTATGAATATGCATAACTTCCTCTTTCACAGTTTCCAAGAGACAATGTTGTCCCTTCCTTTGACATGACATAATTCTGAATATGTGATCCAAAATGGATCCAGGAAGGCCAAAATTTCAAAGTTCTTGGAATCAGATGAAACTAGCGCCATTGCATAGGGCTCGTCATGTCGATTCCGATAGTATATTTGTTTATGAAAATGGAAACCGTATGCGAAAGTTATCACGTTATGAACTTTTTCCCAAACACGCAATAAGTCAAAGGTCAAAGTCAACTGGTCAAAGGTCATACAAATGATGTAGCAGATGATGTCACCAATACATCATGATGATGTCAATAGTAAGTCATGTTGACGTCATCATGACACATGGAAACACTAGGACATACCACTTGTCGGTCATTTTTGTTATTTTCAGGGGTGATTTGGACCAGTAAAAAACTGACATGTGGCACTGTACAGAAGTGACACATGGAACTGTACATAGGTGACACGTGGTGGTTCGGATATGATGTGGGTCGGTTATAACAAGACACATGGCATTACGATAGGTTGACATGGTAGTACGATAGGCTGACGTGGCAGTACAAATGCTGACGTGGCTGCTGACTAGATAGGATGACGTGGTAGTACAAAAGGTTCACGTGGCATTGTACGGACGATGGCGTGGAACTATATGGATGATGACGTGGATTGAGCCAATGATGAGGTGACACATGACCCAATGAGGAGGTTCCATGTGGCACCTTATGGAAGGTCAAAGTGGTTTGGCGGTTTTCTCCAAATCTGACGATTACCACCAAATCTAGCGAGAAACCTCCAAATTTGGAAAAATATCGCTAAGTTTCGTTAACTGTCCCTAAATTTGGAGGAGTCTGGCTTATTTATCCAGGCAGGAAAATTGAGAACAAGGATTTTTTGGCACGTATTTCAAGACTATACATACTGTATGGATCTGACAAGGTGCAACATTGGAATTTGTGCCAAGGGGAGGTCCCGAGGGCCTGTTCAAAAGTAGTTCAACTTTATACTCAAAAGTTGCATAATTTTGAGGGGAGTCTGAATATGGCTTATGTTTTTTCATTCGAGTAGCCGAACATAAAAGTGCCTCCAGAGCCCAAGATGTCGAGCCAAGCATAGCCGAGTTAATTCTCAAAAGTCTCAGAATTACCTGTTGCAACCATTAGTGATGTATGTTTCTGTCCAGAACTTGCAAATCTGAAAGGTGGTTTCAACAGCTCTTATGTAATCCTTTCTTGGTGTTTTTTTAAGCATTAAATATTAATAAGAATCCTTCCACTAAAGATAAAGGCTCGGAGACGTAGGCAAATTTGTGTCGAACTCCGTTATCAATCTTTGGCATTGTTGTTCTTAATGTTTACTTTTTGTTCTACATTCTTTATGATGGCTGCAACATTCATTCATTGAATCTTCTTCTTCTCTTAATTCCTAAGTGGTAAATCAACTTGATGCAGGAGCATCACCAACACATCAAGCAAGCCAGCGCGGAAGCGGAGGACAACTGGACAAGCCAGCACAAATTTTGAAAACACTTTGGAATTGTTGCGCAAATCTTAAATGATCCATTACGATGAGGTGCACTTGTATATTGTAAATGGACCTTGAGCGGATAGCTCTCGTCCTTAGTAGGTAGACGACATTTAAAATAGTTAATGTAAAGTAGATAGAATTTAATTCTAGACTAGACAGTTGTAGAGCGCAAGAGGGAAACGGGATATAGACACCCTCATTGTGCATTGTAACATTATTCAGAAGCATTTGGAGCAAGAAGAAACAGAGAGCTATGTAAAAACACCCATGTATAGACATTTGAATTAATAGAAAGCTTTGATTCAAATTCATGGTTTGTGTTATTCTCTGTGTATTGGTGTTGAATGATAGGCTCATGAATGTTTGCTTCCTATTATACATTTGCTTTTATATGTTGTGTATGTGATTTCAAGTATGAATTGAAGTATGAGAGGGAGATGGAATGAGTTTCAATTGTTTCTCTATTTGAGCCAGAGAATTCCTGCAAGGAGTGCAATTGAAGTGCCCGCAAGGAGTGCATTGACAGAGGGTTCAGATAGAGATAGTTTTTGTTCTCATTCATCCAGAAGTGCAGTTGGGCACAGGAGTCGTGCAAGGAGTGCGCAGGCTGGGTAAAAGTCTCAGGGTTGCGAACCTGAGTGAAGCATTTGACAGACTGTTGCTGCAGGTGTGCGCAGAGTCAAGTGACTTCAACACTTCGACGTTGTTGAAGGTTTTCTGCAAGGAGTGTGTGCAAGAGTTTTCTTGAAGGACTTGAGGTCATGGGGAAAAGCTCAGGAGGGATAGGACCTTCGAATTTGTTGAAGGACAGCGTAGAAAAGTTGTGCCTTGAAGGTTGACAAGAAGCGTCGCAAGTTTGCACGTAGGTGGATAAGTTCTGTGGAAGAACACTTAGTCATTTCATGGATTGCATAAGGAAGAACGGACGGTCGCTATCTTCCAGGGAAAATCAGCGAATCACCGTGAGTCGTTGGATCTCGCGGGGGTGAAGGGGGATACTGCAGATATTCCCATAGTGTTTAAAGCTCAGAAGGGGTAGAGCCGTTGATCCAAGCCAGCCAGGGGCGTTGGATTATTCGCAAAATCACCTATCGGGATTTCATAAGAAAGGAATCGAAGATTTGGTAACGGGAGCCGCGAAATCGCGATACGCGATATCCCGACGGCTACAAGTAAAGTGTGGGGCCATAGGAGTTGGTGGTGGACAGGTAGCACACTGTATCGGGGTTCGGGAAAAGTAAAGTCCCAAAACATTGGACATCAGGATTCACGATCCAGCGAAGTCCGAAATCCCGACGAGGTGACGGGACCGTTGAAAAGTCAAAGCCGCAAGCTCATCGGAGTTTCGACATATCGGGACTCGGGAGTCGGAGAACCAAGTTGCTCGACACCGCGAGTGCCAAGATCCCGATAGAGAAAGTCCCGACAAAGGAACGGAAGGGTCAACGTTGACTCATATCGGGTCTCGGAGATTCGAGAGTCCTACGCTCGATCACTGACCTCGAAAGTATGTGAAGTCTGATTCCCTGATAAGTAAAGAGAGGGGGAGTCGCGCAAAGAGATCTGTGGGTGCATATTTCCCGATAGGGAAATAGAAGGACCGGTTAGTGTTCTTCGGGCCAAGGAAACAGAAGATCATGTGAGCAGACGTGCCTGCGGGTGCGACACTGCGTCAGTTTGGTATCAGAGCTTCAGATTCTTGTCTGTATATTTCAGGCGAGGAAGGCATAAGAGGTAAGGAGTAATCTAATACACAACGTCAAGTGGTATCAGAGCTAAGACAGATTGTTCTTTTCTTTCTGTAGCAGAGAAGAGGAGAATTCGCCATGCCGCCAAGGAGAGATAGGCAATCACCTGATCCAGAGGATAGGGAAGTGCAGAGAAGAAGAGGCAGGCAGATAACTGATCCAACCATAGAGAGACAGATGAGAGACCTCCGAGCGAGAATCGAGGACATGGAGACAGCGAAAAGACGCACAACTAGTGCAGGGGATCTGAGTGATTTCGATAGTGAAATAGAGGCTGAACGAGAGGAGGAAGTTACAGCCAAAGATGGATCAAATGAGCGTTTGATCAAAGCTATTACCAGGATGGGTGCAAGAGCAAAGATGGACATTCCAATTTACGAGGGAAACTTGGATGCAGAGGAGCTACTAGATTGGATTAGAGCTCTGGATACTTACTTCGACTACAAAGATGTCGAAGAGGACAAGAAAGTCAAGCATGTTGTTACATGCTTAAAAGGACATGCAACATTGTGGTGGGATGAACTACAAGCTGACAGGCGCTGCAAGGGCAAGCAGAAGATCAAGAGTTGGGACAGGATGATCGCAAAGATGAAGGCAAAATTCATTCCCAGGGATTATCAAATTACTCTATTCAGGAGAATGCAGAACCTGAGACAGAAACTGATGACAGTGAAAGAATACACTTAGGAATTCTATCGACTGAACATTAGGGCAGGTCATCGGGAGAGCGATGATGAAAAAGTTGCCAGATACATGAATGGCCTGAGATATGATATCCAGGATGAGATGAGCATGGTAACATCCGAACGGTGGAAGATGCTTATCAGATGGCTCTGAAAGCTGAAGAGAAGCTGAGTCAAAAATAGAGTCAGAGGGGCCGAGGCAGAAGTTAGCCCAGAGGCAAAGCAGTTGCCCAGGACAAATACCAGAAGCCCAAGGAGGAATGGAAGAAACCTCAGACTCGTGCAGAGAGAGGTGGAACCTCACAGCGGGGTCCATATGTTGAACAGATAGGGCAACATAATGGACAGAGAGGAGATTATGCTGACAAAAACACTTTTCCTCGTACTAGAGGCAGAGGAGGAGGAAGAGGTGGAGTAATCACATGCTTCACATGCGGAAAGAATGGGCACAAGTCTTACGAGTGCCCAGAGAAAATGAAGGACATTGGAGAAGCTCACATCACCGAAGCATAGAGGTGGGATGTTGAGGCCGAAGACGCTGAAGGCGGAATATCGATCATGATGCGAAAAGTCCTTTTGACACCCGAGAAGGAGGTGGAAAGTTCAGTCCAAAGGACCAAACTCTTTAGGACTGCTTCCAAGACCAAGGACAGGGTATGCAAGGTCATTGTAGATAGTGGTAGCATGGATAATCTCATATCTACGGATATGGTAGAGAAGCTGGAGCTGGAGACGACTGATCATCCAAGCCCATACAGAGTTTCGTGGCTACAGAAAGGACACCAGGTAACTATTACTAAACAATGCTTGGTTGAATTCAAGATAGGTGGATATAATGATAAGATCTTATGTGATGTTATTCCCATGGATGTTTGTCATCTATTGCTGGGTAGACCAATTCATGGATGATTTTAGGGGCTAAATTTCGCTCATGGGCTAATTTTCCATGGTTTTTCCAAAAACAAGATTCGCTATTTTAAAAATGATTGGCCCAAATTCTATAGGATAAAATTATTTTACCTTAAAAATCACCAAAATTTTATAAAAACTATATTAAATCCTTAGAAATTTGAATATTTTTACAAAAATACCGCCAAACATTTATAGTTTGAATATGAAGGATTAGTAAGATTCGCCAAGGTTTCTACATTTTAAAATAAATTTCCATCCTTAAAATCATCCCTATAGACCATGGCAATATGACATAAATGTGATTCATGATGGGAGAATGAACACATACACCCTAGAGAAAAATGGGAGGACACACATGTTGCTTCTGATAAAGGATAAGGAGGTGAAGCCAGAAGTAAGAAACACAGTACTTCTCATGAGTGGAAAGGAACTTCTTACCGAGGTTAAGAAGAAGGAGGATCCACAATTCTTTGTGGTCAGGAAGCCACAGATTGTTCTGACTAATACAAGAGTGGATGATTTACAGGATGAAGTTCAGAAACTGCTGGAAGAGTTCGTTGACATTATAGTGGACGAACTACCTCGTTCATTGCCACCGGTCAGGAGTGTGAGTCATCATATTGATCTCATACCAGGATCCAGTTTGCCAAATAAAGCCGCGTACAGATTGACACCGCAGGAGAATGAGGAGGTTAAAAGGCAAGTCCAAGAGTTGTTGGACAAAGGGTTAGTCAGGGAAAGCTTGAGTCCGTGTGTTGTTCCAACAGTACTCAGTCCGAAGAAAGACGAAGGCTGGAGGATGTGTACCGACTCAAGGGCGATCAATAAGATAACCATCAGGTACAGGTTTCCATTTCCAAGAAAGGATGATCCGATGGATTGCTTGAGCGGAGCAAGGTACTTTTCAAAGATTGATTTGAAAAGCGGATATCACCAGATTCGCATGAGAGAAGGCGATGAATGGAAGATAGCATTCAAAACAACCGAGGGTTTGTATGAATGGCTTTTTATGTCGTTTGGTTTAACAAATGCACCAAGTACCTTTATGAGGTTGATGAACAAAGTCTCGAGGGAGTTCATCGGGAAATTTGTCATCGTATACTTGGATGGCATACTGGTTTATAGTAAATCAGTGGCAGAGCACTTGAAGCATTTGGCTACAGTGATGCAGAAACCACAGCAGGAGAAGTTGTTGATTAATATGAAGAAGTCCTCATTCATGAAGACAAAACTCATTTATTTGGGATTTGTTATTTCGGAAAATGAGTTGAGGATGGATCCGGATAAGGTGGAAGTGATCAAGAATTGGCCATCACCGAGGAATGTATTCGAGGTGAGAATTTTTCATGGTTTGGCTAGTTTCTACCGAAAATTCATCAGGAATTTCAGTGGAATTAGCGCAGCGATGATGGATACAGTGAAGAAGCGGCATAAGTCTTTTCACTGGACAGAAGAAACTGAAAAGAGTTTCAATCTGTTGAAAAGGAATATCATGGAACAACCGGTTTTGGTGTTGTCGGATTTCCAGAAAACATTTCAGGGGAAATGCGATGTAAGCGGATTTGCAATCGGGGCAGTCTTGAGTCAAGAAGACAGGTCGATAGCATATTTCACCGAGAAGCTGAATGAAGCGAAATTGAAATACTCCACGTATGATAAGGAGTTTTATGTTATCATACAGGCATTAAAGAAATGGAGGCATTACTTGATACCCAAAGAATTTGTATTGTACAGTGACAATCATGCACTGCAGTTTGTGACTCAACAGGAGAAGTTGAATCAGAAACATGTAAAATAGGTTGAGTATATGCAGAATTTTACATTTGTGATTAAACATATTTCTGGTACTGCTAACAAAGTTGTTGATGCTTTGAGCAGGAAGTGTTTGTTGTTGCAGGAGTTCAAAGTCCGCACTTTAGGTTTTGATGATCTCAGGAATATGTACGCAGATGATCCAGATTTTCAGGAAGCATATGAAGCAGCTAAGAATCCAGTTCTCAGAGACAGAAGCCCATGGATAGAATACATGATCCAGGAAGGATTGTTGTTCAAAGGCAATCAACTGTGTATTCTGAATTTCTCCATGAGGGAGAATCTGTTGAAGGAGAAACACAGTGGTGGATTGGCAGGACATTTCGGTCATGACAAAACATTCGCGAAATTGAATGAGTCATATTTTTCACCGGGAATGTGAGCAGATGTCAAAATATTTGTAGACATATGCAAAATTTTCCAGCATTCGAAGGGAAGAAAGAAGAATGTGGGTTTTTATCAACCGTTTCCCATACCATAAAGGCCGTGGGATGCGATAAGCATGGATTTTGTATTGGGGTTGCCAAGGACACAAAGAGGTGTTGATTCAATCTTTTTGGTAGTGGATAGGTTTTCCAAGATGGCACACTTCATCCCATGTCAGAAGACCAGTGATGCAACTCACATTGCAAATCTGTTCTTCAAAGAGGTCATTCGACTTCATGGGTTGTCGAAAAGTATAGTTTCGGACAGAGACACGAAATTCATAGGGCATTTTTGGAGGACCTTATGGAAGAAGATGGGGACTAATTTGATGTTTAGTTCATCTTATCATCCTCAAACGGATGGACAGATGGAAGTGGTCAACAGAAATCTGGGAGACTTGCTGAGAAGCTTGGTGACAGAGCACCACAACAGTTGGGACAATATATTACCACAGGAAGAATTTGCGTACAATGACTCAGTGAATCGGAGCACAGGCCAGAGTCCATTTCAGGTTGTTTATGGCATGCAGCCGAGGGGAATTTCTAAACTGAGAGATTCAGGACAGACTGCTACTAGGAGCGCTAGTGCAGAGGAATTCGTTGAGGCGATGAAGGAAGTTCACAGCCAGGTGAAGGAGCGGTTGCAGAATTCAAGTCAGGAATACAAGCGTAGAGCATATCAACATCAGAGACAACTTCAATTCAAGGTTGGTGATCTGGTTTTGGCACATTTGAGGAAAGAAAGGTTCCCGAGAGGAGCATACAATAAGCTGAAGATGAAGAAAATCGGGCCATGCAAGGTCTTGAGAAAATTTGGGGACAATGCTTATGAGATTGAACTACTCGATGGGATCAGAGTTTCTCCGATATTCAATGTCTCAGATTTGTACCCATACAGAGCTGGAGAAGCAGAGACTGGAGATGAGTAGCCAGCGATCCAGTGGATGAAGCAAATGCCAGTTGCAGAGAAGCCACAAATGGAATGCATACTAGACAAGAGAGTGAGTAAGAGGACCAGGCGAAAACAATATTTTGAGTATCTGGTCAACTGGAAGAACCATCCAGTTGAATATGCCAGCTGGGAGACTGAAGCTGAGATACAGAAGCATGGACAGACCGTGCAGGAGCTCATGGATAGGAGCCCATGAAATTTTTCAAGTGAGGGAGTATGATGCAGGAGCATCGCCAACACATCAAGCGAGCCAACGCGGAAGCGGAGGACAGCTGGACAAGCCAGCACAAATTTTGAAAACACTTTGGAATTGTTGGCAAATCTTAAATGAGCCATTGAGATGAGGTGCACTTGTATATTGTAAATGGACCTTGAGCGGATATCTCTCGTCCTTAGTAGGTAGATGACATTTAAAATAGTTAATGTAAAGTAGATAGAATTTAATTCTAGACTAGACAGTTGTAGAGCGCAAGAGGGAAATGGGATATAGACACCCTCATTGTGCATTGTAACATTATTCATAAGCATTTGGAGCAAGAAGAAGCAGAGCGCTGTGTAAAAACACTCATGTACAGACATTTGAATTAATAGAAAGCTTTGATTCAAATTCATGGTTTGTGTTGTTCTCTGTGTATTGGTGTTGAATGATAGGCTCATGAACATTTGCTTCATGTTATACATTTTCTTTTATATGTTGTGTATGTGATTTCACGTATGAATTGAAGTCTGAGAGGGAGATGGAATGAGTTTCAATTGTTTCTCTATTTGAGCAAGAGAATTCCTGCAAGGAGTGCAGTTGAAGTGTCCGCAAGGAGTGCGTTGACAGAGGGTTCAGATAGAGATAGTTTTTGTTCTCATTCATCCAGAAGTGCAGTTGGGCACAGGAGCCATGCAAGGAGTGCACAGGCCGGGTAAAAGTCTCAGGGTTGCGAACCTGAGTGAATCATTTGACAGACTACTGCTGCAGGTGTGTGCAGAGTCAAGTGACTTCAACACTTCGACGTTGTTGAAGGTTTACCGCAAGGAGTGCATGCAATAGTTTTCTTGAAGGACTTGAGGTCATGGGGAAAGGCTCAGGAGGTATAGGACCTTCAAATTTGTTGAAGGACAACGTAGAAAAGTTGTGCCTTGAAGGTTGACAAGAAGCATCGCAAGTTTTCACGCAGGTGGATAAGTTATGTGGAAGAACACTTAGTCATTTCGTGGATTTCATAAGGAAGAACGAACGGTCGATATCTTCCAGGGAAAATCAGCGAATCACCGTGAGTCGTTGGATCTCGCGGGGGTGCAGGGGGATACTGCAGATATTCCCATAGTGTTTAAATCTCAGAAGGGGTAGAGTCGTTGATCCAAGCCAGCCAGGGGCGTTGGATTATTCACGAAATCGCCTATCGGGATTTCGTAAGAAAGGAATCGAAGATTTGGTAACGGGAGTCGCGAAATCGCAATACGTGATATCCCAATGGCTACAAGTACAGTGTGGGGCCACAGGAGTTGGTGTTGGACAGGTAGCACACTGTATCGGGGTTCAGGAAAAGTAAAGTCCCAAAACATTGGACATCAGGATTCGCGATCCCGCGAAGTCCGAAATTCCGACGAGGTGACGGGACCGTTGAAAAGTCAAAGTCGCGAGCTCATCGGAGTTTCATCATATCGGGACTTGGGAGTCAGAGAACTGAGTTGCTCGACACCACAAGTGTCGAGATCCCGATAGAGAAAGTCCCGACAAAGGAACGGAAGGGTCAGTGTTGACTCATATCAGGTCTCGGAGATTCGAGAGTCCTACGCTCAATCACTGACCTCGCAAGGTTGTGAAGTCCGATTCCCTGATAAGTAAAGAGAGGGGGAGTCACACAAAGAGATCTGTGGGTGTAGATTTCATGATAGGGAAATAGAAGGATCGATTAGTGTTCTTCGGCCCGAGGAAAGAGAAGATCCTGTGAGCAGGCGTGCCTGCGGGTGCGACACTGCGTCACAACTCATGCATAAACTTAACCATAGTATTTAAAAGATCAATTTTGGATCAATATGTCTTTCTCTTATGCCTTCATGAGGATATTCTTCCTTTTGGATAGCTACAAGTGGTTTCCTATCTCCATGACCTGTAAATCTTGCAAACATACACAAATCATTAGTTTTAAAAACATGAGACTTTCCAGTCCCATTAGATGCCTATAGCATCTTCTTCTTATGTTGGAATGAACTTTTGAATTTCTTCATGAGGTCTGTACTCTGAACCTCATCCTCCTCTCCCAACATCACTCCCTTCTCTTGGTCACAAAGGTGAATTTCTAGTCTTGTCTCCAAGGACTCTCTACACTCAGATTCTTTGAGTTCCTCTTCTTTGATCTGAGATTTTAGCTAGTTCTTCTACTTCCTTGCAATCAATTTTCTTATAGGCCATTTAGCCTTCCTCTTGAATCTCCAACCATACCTCTGGTGTTTAATGCTTTCACATAGTAGCTCCAGACTTATACAAAGTTTTTCCTTTAACTAATTCTCTTGACTCATTCTCTTTATGCCATTTTCTTCGGCATCTTCCTTCCCTAAGTTGCAGTTCCTCCTGAACCTTTATAATGACCTTCAGTATTCATTTTCACCTCTTCTCCTTTGGTGAACTTCTCCTAGTCCACTATGAGTTGCAACAAGCCTCTCTATAACAAGTCTCCTCTACTTGCCACTCAATACCTCACCAAGGCTCCTCTTGAGTTGTGGCCTTTTGGTATTAAAGGTCATGTCCACTAGAACATTCTAAGCACTCCTATGCTCCTCTCTATTGTATGCACCTTTTCTCACACTCTCTAGAGAACTCCTCTCATCATCTACACTCCCAATGTCCAACTGGAAGTAATTACAACATCTCTTGCTACAAGGTTCTTCCAAAATATTCTTCCACTTGAGAGCTTTGCTTGATCTCTCTCATAACTCCATTGGTTGTTGGTTGTTGGCTTCTATCAATATTTCTCTATTGATACCTGCTAATTAACATTAACATGGTTAATTAAAATCCATAGATTAATCCCAAAACATCAATACCTGCAAGATTTGTCTTGAGATATTGTCTCCTTATTCAATGCACTTGAATGGAAAACTCCATGTCCAATGCTTCTGCAACTTTCTCATGCATTCCTCTATGCATGCTCCCCTTGATCAAATTAGTTATTTGTTGGATGCAATCTTCAGTTCTACAATTTTGAATTTGCAAACTTCCCTTTTTCATAGAAAAATTGTGCTTTGATAACAATTGATAGGTACCCCTCGGGTTCCCTGTACCCACAGGTGCAGAGTTATAAATAAAACTTTGTGCAAGTTCTTCCTTGAGCTGCTCTCGGAAATTTTAAACTATCCCAAAATCCCCTTCATTATAGAATTCCAAACCTTTGTTCTCACACCAATATTCTTGGTGTTTATCCACAACGCTTAAAACTTGGCGCAAATCCTCTACACGACCAAGTTCTCAAAACCCTGCACTTATTTCATGAGTGCTTGAACTCTCGGCACTCATTTGCATGTGCCCATGGGCTAGGACAATGGACGTGAATATTGTATCATCGGGCTTTCCAAAACACGTGAACTTGCTTCTTTCTTATCTGATACAGTGGATGATAAGATCTCGTTCATTGATCAAATGAAATTATCAACGGTGAATACAAAGGACCCGATGACCATCGATCTCACCGCTCTACTTTGGATTATTGATTTATCCTTTACACAAACTCCATGAAAGTCATGGGTCACCATGGAACCCTGAAACCTTGGAACCTTTCCCCTCCATGTATTGTTCCTTGTGTGGATACCTCTATGTCAGCATGACATATGTCGGGCATTGAATCACCGGAGGTTCTAACTCACAAATCTCTCTCACGAACCCGATCTGGTATGATGTGTCACTAACCACATGGAACTGCTAACGTGGATCTGCCACATGTCGACGTTGACTAGGCTTCCACATGTCACCTCGATCTGTGAATTTCACACACTCCAACTGTTGAATGGACACTAACATGTGTCATCCTCTGTGTGGGCCACATGTCAGTCTTTGAGTGGTTGTATATGTATGATGGCATATATTAGGATCAGAACGTCGGACCTTTCTCCTTTGCTTACTCTTCTCTTGGTCTGATCCAATATGTTAAATATCAATCATCTTCATTGATATGATTTGCTTCTTCATCGTCGATCTTCTCTCTTGGTGGACAACTAGATCTTGTTGCTCCTTGCTTCCACTACACCTTAGATCATCGTTCATTTCTAATTTTCAATGGATGATTTCCATGTATGTCGGACATTGGGTCACCAGAACGATTCTCAACTTCACCTATTCTTACGATGTCTGAGATTCAAAAAAATATGGAGAGTTGATCCCATTGATGATAAACGGTCACGAATTCACCATCTATGAGTCTGGACTATAGAGTATTCCAACAATAGATCTAGAGACCTCATCAATATCTAATATAAGTCGTTATTTTCTCCTCGACTGTAATAAGTACCATTCATCTCATTCATGCATAGATTATTTCCTTCCCTTAACCCCCTTACACCTCAAAAACCCTAATAAGGTTTCCTTCCGTCGATATGGCACTGGAATCGACGGTCAGATATTACTCTCACCACCAGACTATCAAATCTCAAAAATTTAAACACTTCACTTCACTCGCCTTCTTCCGATCCAATAAGGATCGATGGTCATTATGGATCCCGATAGGGATCTGACAGCTAGGAATCCTCGTCCTTTTTTCCTTTGGATTTGACACCAGGATTTAATTAATGAATTATGATCATTGATCCCTATAATTGATCAATGATCAACGGTTCTCATTTCCCTGACTGTTAAAATGGGCTTCTCCACTGGATTTCTACAAGATTCAATATTGATTCCTTCTAATCTATGGTCATGATTATTGAACCTGTACAATCTATCATACAGAGAACCAATATTTCAACAAATCATCCAATAATACATAGAGGCACTAGGAAAACACATGGAGATTCTATTGATGAATTTGCACACATATTACATAAGGCCTTATTGCCTTCTTGCCTAATTAACATTCAGTCGACCTTTTATTGGTCTGTCGGCCACACTCTACCTTTTTTACACTCACTATTTCAACATACACATCCACCATTTATTCGATGCCCTATAACACCCCAGGTTTTGAACCCCCATTTTAAATAATGTATTGTTACAATGTTGAGAGGCCAGGGTGCCCAAACAATTATTAATAGGCCAGTGTGCCCAAGACATGTAATGTTTTTATCATTATTAATAATAAATACATGGTTGGCTACTAGACAAACAAGGACTAGAGTTATAGGGGGATATGATTCCACAAGAGAGGGGGCTTGAGGGGTTGAGTGTTTATTCATATTTTAATTACCCCTTTTTGTCTAAGGGAGGGGATCGGTTACGTGAGCTTCTTGGGGAAGGCCAGGAGGTTTTTGATTCACCATGAAATTACTTAAACCCACCTATGGTCTAATGGGGGGGTTGGACTGATGGCTTGTTCGCTGATTTCCTATATGTTCACTCATTTCCCTCACGCACTTTGATGCACCCACTTACCCATTCATTGATCCATCCTCATCCGTGTCTTGGCTTGGGAAAGGGAACTGAACTGTTGAATAATTAGCCACAGTATGGTGGGATATAGTGGTCCCTGGTGTGATCCAGCTGTGACTTGAGGCCTGCATGTTTGAGATGCATTGGCCTATCTCCAACGTTGCTCATAGCTGTGAGTCCTTAGAGTTCTAGCATTGAGATTATGGACCAGTTGCGCTGGAGCCCAAGTAAGGAGAAGGAGTGCCTGAGGGACTGCATGGAAAATAAGGGTGGAGGTCCATTCTCTCAGGTGGTGCAAGCTGGGTAGAAGAGAGTTGGGTACTTGGATTGTTGTGAGATCTAGGAAGCCTGTGAGAGCTTGGGTGTCGACTGGTTTGGGAAGCCAAGTAACACTTTGGAACTGTCCTTATGGATTCATAGCCCTGGCTCAGGGGTGACGCTATTGTTGATTTTTGGAATAGTAGTGTCTATGGTTGGGTGGAACATCCTTTCTCTACAACCAGTTGGTGTCATCTTTCATAAATATAAGTGCTCTCTGTTATGGTATCATTTACATCTATATGAATTTATTTTCGTTGTATATTAATTATCGTTTAATTGAATCTTTAGACTATGCATGTTGACCATTGCTGTGCATGTCATTAGAGTCTTTTCTTTTATGCATCCTTAAATTTTACAAAGGGATCAGTAAGATAAATAAGTCCAAGGGCGGGCTTGAAGGTAGCGTACCCCCATGTTAACACTCTGTAAATTTTTCCCGGCTGATAGACAAACGATAGAGGTAAGTGTTTCAACCTACTTTAGAGATAGGCACTAGCCTGCTCAACTCAAAGAGGGCTCTCTCGTGTCACTTGATATTTTTTTTGGAATCAGTGGCTAGGTTTGGTTTGTTTTGGGGGTTTTTATAAATTTTGTTGGCAAAGAAGGGGAGGGACTCTTAGGGCTATGGAGTTGAAATTATGAAAGTGAAGGAAAACAATGACCGGCCAGTAGAACTCTCCAGAGGATAAAGGCTAAATGAGGAAATGAATCTGAGTTGTTAATTGAGTTTAAGAAGGGTATAAGAAGAAAGAGAAAACAAATAAATTCATCAAAGCATTACTGAAATGAATTCTGAATTAGTTAAGAGAAAATTCGCACAGTTTAAATTTCTTAATTTGAGAGCCTCACAAGATGAATTCTAATCTTTTAACTATCCAATTTAAATAGAAGACGGTGCAAATGGAAATAAAGAACACATGAAATACATATGATGAGAGAAGACAAAACTCATATCACCACCATTAGAATCTTTTCATAGAGACTTCAAAATATTCTGCATATGTATTCAATTCAGCTCCAGAAAAATACAATGTAGTTCAAAACAACTAAGAAGGTGCCCTTGCACTTCTTCCAACATTAATTCATTCAAAACTCCTAGTACTTATATATTTTGACTACAATGGTTGAAACCGAATGGTATCAATTTCTAAAACTGACTAAAATAATTACAAGCCAATGGTTTCGGTAGGTGAACCAATTTACAATGATTTAAACAAAAAATGTTTCATAAACTAGGGATGGATCTCTCCGACTGCTTGGCTTCCTATGCGCCATCTGTCTTACTCCGATATCCTGTCGAGCTTGCCAGTTTGGTGACACATGGAGGTTACTTGTTGGTCCCTGGAAAAATGCATTTTATCCTGCCCAGTCACATGATCTTCTTCCACTGTAAGTCAGAAGGAATCTTGTCATCCATCATTTCCTTTATCAGAATCTCAAGATCAATGCAAGTAGCATAAGACATAGTTGGCAACTCGATCTTTATTTTCTTAAACTGATTCAAAATCTCAAAGTCTACAGCCAAATATTCCACCAAAATGGGTCCCTTCAAGTTCTCTTCCAGACCTTCAAATTTGGAATGATCCATTCTGCACTGAGTGAGGAGAGAATTGTATTCCTCTCGATCATAGAATTTCCCTTTACCATCCCAAAATGGTGGGAGGCCCTTGATAAACAATTGTTCAAATGTATCCTCAAACTCTTGTATACTCTATTCTATTTGCACAGCTTTGGTTTGAACCGACTTGAGAAAATTGTGCTTAGTGATATTCCTCCTAGCCCAAATGATCAGTGCAGTTCTGTCTTTTACCCCAATGGTCTGAATATCAGTAGTGGGCATAGAATTCAGAAAATCAATAACAGTTTGGGCCCATTACAAAGGCTTTTTCGCCAGTGTCTCATTAACAATAGTACATCTGCTTCGGGCAGTGATAGCCATGTTATCTTTGTCATTTATAAAATTCAGATAAACCTTGAACTTAGCAGCTTCAGTAACAACAACATCCTAGATTACATGTTTAGCTCCTTGCAACAATACTTTTCCCTTCAACCTGGTCTTCATCTTGTTCACCCTTTCTTGTAAATCTTGATTCTCCTTTTGGAATTGGGCCATCCTTTCATCCTTCATTTTCATCTCTTGTTGCATCTTTTCTATGACTTCCTTAAGGCTCTTTATCTCCCCTGTATTTAAGCTTACTTGAGACATAGCCTGAACCAATCCATCAGTGCTTGATCTAGTTTCTATAGTAGAAGGTACAATAGCCACCATGTCTTATTTTGTTTCCTGTCCTTGTGACAAACTTTCTTTTTCCTTTTCCAGTTGCAATACTTTAGCTTTGTAATTTAGTGCTTCCTGTCTGAATGTCTCCTTTTATTGCTCTAGAGCAGCTAGCTCTATTGTCTGTGGATGTTCTATGGCATACATCTTCAGCTTCTTCTTCAGGCTTTGGATCATCTTCTCTTTCTCATCTAAAGAAGCTTTCACCCCTTGTGGGCCTTCAGATTCCAATCTTTTGACTTGTGTCTACCAGGCTCTCCTGGATGATTTTTCCTACTTTAATTCTCCATCCACTTTGAGTGCATGGGTTTTCAGTCTTGAAACCCTCAGAATCAGACTCAGGTAGTCTGAATATATCATGTCATTGGCATTTCTGTGGAACTTTACCTTGTCTGGAGCACCAATATTTTCATAATGCAGCTTGATTTCAGACAGTTGTCCTCATCTTCCACCGCCATGTTAAATGTCTTTCTTTCTACATCCCTGACTGAGAACAGGGAAGATTTGTGCTGGGAGATTCTTTCTACCTAGGGTAGCAAATATCGTATTTCACTATTGGCCATATTTCATTTCACAACATACCGATTTGCTAAATCTTCTTTGGATTGGTAGACTGCCCCAGGTGTCTTGCTAAAGATATGTTTCTTGTTGTTGAAATCCCTTGAGTTGTTTTCACCTTGTGGCATGCTCTTTGTATTAGCTTCTTCATTTTTGTTTTTTCTCTCCACCATTTCCATGCTCATTTTCTCCTTAGGTTCTTCCTCCTCCAGGTTTACTATCTGTGGGGACTGTGTGATCTTCACCTTCTTGAGAACATTTTGCTTACCACTAGTGCCCAAGGCCTCTGAACTTCTCCTTTTGTTATAAATACTCATCTTGGGAGCTTTAATAATCAACCTTGGAGAATTTTTATGTGTCTAGATCTATTATGGGGCTAACTCTATTTGTTGTGTCTCATCAGGTTGCAAAGTGACTTCAATATCTGCAAAGGTTTCCAGATTTGCCAGTTTATCAAATCCTTCAACATGCTCATGCTCACAGGGGCCTTGTCTACTCATCAGTCTTCTCTTAGATATGACCTGATGTGGATCATATTTCCTCCCTTGTAACTGTGAAAATCCAAATTCATTCATCTTGGCTTGGATCTGAGGCAAACAGGAAATAGTTTTTACCCCAACGGGTCCTATTACGAAGGGAAACTTTAAGTTAGATGCTTTGTGTGTCTTCAGAATATGCTATGTTTCTGAGATGATTCTTTGCCTAATGAATTCCAGTTCAAAGACTCTGGGAGTCAAGAAAATGGGCAAAAGGTAAGGTCCTTCTTGATAACCATATACCCAAATCATAGTAGATTGCATGAAAAACACCCAATCTCCTACCCTATTCTCTAGATTAGGCTGTAAAGAACTTTTCATTTCTTCCAAAACCCTTGGTAGGTCGGTGTTGCAAATTAAGATATAAACTATGGACATGATCTTGTTTATAAAAATGAGCATTTTGATCCTTTTGCATTCATTCGATATGAATGCAACTTCAGGGAACTCTGTCTTATTCGTTTCTAGGAACATTCTCAGCAAGTGCGTGTAATACATGAAGTGTCTCAGTGAATTGAAATTTACCAGTTGTTTGTGCATATTTTCAGTGATGAACTCTTCAAAACTAATACAGATTGACTGACTAGACTCTGACTGAAAAAAGGTCAACAGGAAACCCAACATGACCTCTGTTAGATCCCAAAATGAATCAGTCACTATGGTTTCATTTTGGGATTGATAGCATGGTCATTGGTAGTTTTCTCCAATTTGTTTTAAGTTCTTCTAGTGGAAAAACTTAGGTTTTTAATTCATATCTTAGAAATGAGTTGATCCATAAAGGTCTTTTCTTTAAAATTTCATGAAAAGGCTTTCAAAAGCTAACGTGTGTTTCAAGTTTGAGGACTAGATGGTGAAAGCGGGGATTTTCAATAGTTAAGGATTACTTTCCCGCAGACCGTTAGCTGGTGAAAGTGCAGAACACGTGTGTTCCCTCCACGTTTTCAAAAATCAAAGGATGACATGCTCAAAACACATCATGTAATCATTATAAGGCGCTAGTGAAAGCGAATAATGATGAAGATTATGTTTGCACATCTAAATCGGATATCAAAGCGGATCGTGTTCGGGAATGCATGCTTCACGAGATAATGGCGCTAGAGATGGTGAATTCAAATCCATCATCACAGGTAAAGGAGCGGTACTACTCGACTGGTGACATCAAATCGACACTTCAAATCCCCAACACGCATCATCCACAAGCATATGTTATGGTTTCATTTTTGAAAGACAACGCCGAGATTTTTCACCAGTGCAAAGGGTAAATTTACAACCAGTTAGTTGGTGAAAGGCATATCTTTCACCAGCTAACCAGCGAATCATAAGGCGAGTTAGCTGGTGAAAGCGCAAAAAGAATTTTTGAAATCTAAAGATGGAGCAGGGCGATTTTCAAATAATTTAAAGAGGTTCCAGAGCATTAAAAGATTAACTACTTAGTCAGAAAATACTTAGCATCCGAGATTCGTGGAGATCTTGAAAACCACATGCTAAATCGGTTTCTTAAAGTTTCGACTATGAGTAATTGAAGAAATCCAACTACAAAGACAAGTGCCTTTACCTTTTTCATGACGCAACAGATTCCAGAAGCTGATGAAGTACAGATGTCAAATTTTGATATAGAAGACAGTTCGAATGCTAGCCTAGCCACTGGTCTTTGTTATCGATTGTCTTAGTTAATTTGATTTGCTATTTTTAGATACAGATCCAAGTTTTCAGGATCTTAAAAACTGATTGTAAAAGGCTATAAATGCCTAGCTTTTCTAAGAGACAAGGGTTCAAACTGGGAATACATTTTTGTGCTACTGTATAGACTCTTATTGCATAATAAAATTACAGTCTCCTTTCGTTTTCAATATCATAAATATCCATGCTTCCTTTTCTGTACTTCATTTCAGTTTATCTTAGCTTATAAAGACTGTCATCTCTTTATTGAGCTCATAGACTTGAAGTGAAGGATTTTCTTTCTATCTTGTACTAAGCCCTACACCCAGCTGTATTTGGCGATCAAGAATAGTGTTCTTCATCCTCTCCTTTGAAATTACTTTATCTGATCATTGTTTTCTGAAAGAACTGTTTCATTTGAATGTATGATGAGTTGTCTGTTACATTAATTATTGAAGTAATCTCATTGTTCCAAGCATACCTACACATTATTTTTAAGTTACCAATCATCCTTAGTATACAACCCTAGGGAGTTTCTTGGAGTGATAACAAATTGGCGCCGTTGTCGGGGATACGAAATTTAAGTTCTGCTTTCCTGGGATACGACACAGAGCTAATCTTTGATGATAGACAAAGATTAGACATTTTGATTGGTTGTAATTATCTATCTGGCGACTCCACAAGTTCATCCTGGCTCCTAAGAGGATCAGTACTAGGGTGAATCCTCAAGAATCACCTATCACACCAGTGTCCAATCCAGAACTAATTCTCAGGAAAGGAAAGACAATTCAGGGTCAAGCTTCAAAATCAGATACAGAAGGTAATCCTCTTTTAGTTCTGGAAAATCTAATACAGAAAAATCTGAATTCTTTTCAAAGAGTACTGATGAAAAAACAGTTGTGAACACTGTAGAAGAACAAATTTCTTTGTATCAACAAGAAAATAGCAATGATGATAAATTGACATATTCAAATTTGATTAAAAAAGTATCCAAGACTTTAGAAAGAAATTATAGTTCTTCTTCTCTTGAGTCTTTTCATTCACAGCAAAAAGAAGATCATTTAAACATTTATACTAGCCTCCTTGTTGTTGAACATCTTCTCCAAGAACTGTCTGCTAAAGGTGAAGAAAACTTAGCTGGACAGCTTGCAAATTTTTACAGAGCCTCATATCAGACCTCTTTCGCATTAGAAGATTCACCTCCTTCTCCTTCCTCCAGTGTTGAAGACTCGAAAAAGAAACCATCATCTTTCTCACCCCTGATAGTTATGGCTGCACCACCTCCTTTGACGAAGATGCAACAAATCCTAGTTGCTAGGTATGCACCACTGATATTGCCAAACCCAGTATCAGCCATGCCGATAGGAGACTATCAGAAGTATATGCCCAAATTCACAGGCGAAGGCGATGTGTCTGCTGAAGAACATATTGAGGCTTTCTACAGTTATGCTGAAAACCTTAATATTGAAGAGGAAGATGTTTGGACATGAGTTTTTTTCCAAAGCTTAGATGGCCATGCTAGGAAATGGTTCAAAGAACTCCCTGTTGGTTCCATAGATGGAATCGAGCAATTGAATGAGACCTTTTTGAAACATTGGGGTGATAGAAGAGATTTTGTATACTATATCACAGAATTTGGAAATCTAAGGAAACAAAATAGTGATTCAGTCTCTGATTTCACTAAAAGGTTTAACCGGATGTACAGTAAAATACCAACAGAGATAAAACCTTCAGATGCTTCTGCCAAAATCACATATTCTGATGCTTTCGACTCAGATTTATGTTTATTGTTGAGAGAAAGGAGGTCACCAACACTGTCACTGATGCAAGATGATGCCCTTGAGATGGAATCAAATATTTTAGCCTCTCAAAAGCTAAAGGGAAATTCTGATAGGAGAAGGCCAAGGAATGAAGCTTCTTCTTCATCAAGTGTTGGCCCAAAGTTTGATAAAATGGCTAAGATGCTAGAGTCTCTAACCTCTGAGATATCTAAGCTCAAGATTGAAAATAAGCAGCCTGTGAAGGGAAGAGGCACTTATGATTATGCAGGCAGGAACCCAAATCAAAATCCTAACAACTTCAGAAGAAATAATCAGCCAACACAGATTTTGCAAAGAGAAAAGAATCCTACTTAAGATCAAAGAATAAAGGCCCCTCTTCAGAATGTTGTGATGGATGAAGATGAAGGTGATTATCAAGAATATGGAGAAGATAATATTCATTGTGTTGGAGAAGAGACAAGGAAATCTTATCTGACACAACACGACTATGAAGAAGCATTGATGACTGAACAGACATAGGATAATCCTATTGATGATGGCATTTTCACGACAGAAGATAAGAATAGATATAATCTCCGATCTAAATTTGATACTGCCCAACAGAACACACTAGCCTCTCCTGAAAAGAGCACAACCCCTATTAAGAAAAAAGATCAGACATCAGAGAATCGACAAACAAACCCCTCAAAAGCAAAAGCATCAGCTCCTCCCAAGAAGACTGTTACCCCTGGCAAGCATCAAACTCCGGAAAGTCAGGCCCCTGTTGAATAGCAAAGCAATCAGAAAGCCCCTTTGAATGAGGTGAAGGTCTCTGATAAAGCCTCTGATAAAGTCCATTATTCGTTCAATTTTGAGGCTGAAATATAGAAAATTAAAATTCCTATTCCTCTAGTTGAGTTAATGAAAAATGAAATGTTCAAAAAGGATATCCTCAAAACTCTAGATCCCAAATCTATATCCCCTTCCGCTGATATTCTCAACATATATGATGAAAATCCAACCATTACTCTAGGCCAAATGATAGAAGACAGATATGAAAGTTGTCCTCCCTTTTACATCTCTCTAAATATTCATGAGAAAACATTACATAACTGTTTGTTGGACTCTGGTGCTTCTCACAATTTGATGCCAAAGGTGGTCATGGATGAGCTTGGGCTGGAGATCACCAAGTCTTACCACAATCTTTTCTCTTTTGACTCTCAAAAAGTCAAATGTCTTGGAATGATCAAGGACTTGGCTGTAACTTTAACCCAAGCATCCATGAAGACTATGGTTATGGATATAGTAGTGGTAGACATACCACCTAAATTTGGATATCTGTTATCAAGATCGTGGATGAAGAGGCTAGGTGGCACTCTTCAAATGGATCTCTCCTACACTACTATCCCTGTTTTTGGAGGGGTGAACAGAAGGTTATGTAGGGAATCATAGTTGGCAGATGTAATTAGTGACGAACAAAATCCATCCAATCATCCTATCTATTTTGTCGACACAGGTATGGGATCTTGTATTTTGCAAATTGATGACTCATTACTAGATGCATTGCTACTCAGAAAGCCCGTAGTTCAGTCCACAGAAGCAGCAGAGGACGATCTTTGGACCATGTTCTTTGATGGTGCTTGTACCAAAGAATCAGCAGGAGCAGGGGTGGTATTGATTTCCCCTTCTAAGAAAACTTCTCATTTGTCCTTTAAACTTGATTTTA
>ML785881.1:211491-248906 GCA_009831015.1 Picea engelmannii
ACCGGTAATCCAATAGTGAGACCTGGAAGGCTCAAAGTAGCGATGTGAGGAGGACCAATGTTTCCATAAGAAGGAAAAACAAAAGGTTCCCCCGGAGCAGGGGTTCCTTCATTGGTCATTTCGGGAACTGACGCCATGAAAAAAAAAATCCAATCTAGAGTCCACTAGGGAAAACAAACAGCACATGATAAAAATCTAGGAAGCAAGCAAGAAAACAAAACCTTCTCACAATGAACGCACTAGTTGGTGATGAAATCCAACGTCGCGGGAACAAAGTGAGAAGGGGCTGAGATAGAGCAGGTGGAAAAGTTACGTTGATGACCTGCTTAACGGACTTACACCCTGGTGCAAGCTCCCACACATAATCGTGGGTATACCCTCCAAGGAGCTCGAGTGAGTTTGGCCAACGTCGATTCCAGGTACCGTGAAGACTTTCCCCTCCACAGTCACCTTATGTAAAGAACCTAGAAAGATAGGCCACTAAGGTTACCACCAACAATAATAAATCTTGGGGGGACAGTCGACAGTCCGATCCACACGCAAGGGCAGGGTATCTAGCCCAAAATCAACTCAAAAGGCTTCCACTCATCATTGTGGGTATACCTCTGAGTGATCCCCATAATACATGCAATCTCTACACTGATGTCAGCAAAGCAGGGTGAGTAACTCTGCCAACACCAATGCGACCTAGTGCTTGACCCTTGTGTTAGAAGGGCTTCCCAGGACAAAATGTAGTAAGTGGATTTAACTCTCCTTATCACAAGATACTATGTTTGTTTGCAGCTTTGGAAAGTTAACTTTCACACCTATTCCAAATCCCTACAACTAATCTAATGTAGGTTTTCTACCAGAAAAGATAAAAATGTCTAATCAATTTTTATAAGCGCTTTATTTTATGGCTGTTGTTACTCAAAAGGAAGATGGCGTGGACAATATGGTGTTTTGACCGACTCGAAAATTATGCAAAGATATGAAGATGCAATCGTTTCATTTCGATGAAATCTATGCTACGAGAAGGAGAAAACATTTATCATTCCCAAATGCACAATGTCCCAAAATATATTAAACTCATCAATATCAATCATGCAATTTTGCTACTTTAAATGCAAGGATGCCCCCAATCTAATATAAAGCAAGAAATTAAATCTTTTTGTTTCAAAAATTTCACTAAAAGCAATAATGAACTTTCTTAAAACAAAGAAACCCAAACAAAAGTTTTCTTTTAAAGCGAACTATTTAGAAGAAATCTGATCTTTCTCTAAACAATTCTAAAGAAAACACACGCTTTGTAATTGAAAGACACTCAAAGCAAGAGACTAATCCTTCAAAACCAAACAAAGCAAAAGTGGTTAAAAGCAACTCAAAGAATGTCAAGCAGACTGTAAACAGATCAATATAGGCTCCAAAAGTTCAATCCAACTGATCAAAGCAAAACTGGGTATCAGAAAACTTAATCCAAAATTTTCACAAGTGAGTTCGCAGGCTAGCAGTGTATTACAGTGCGAGAATCAAGGATTCTCGCAGGCTGGACATAGGTTGACTGCGAGATGTTCGCACTGGACTGAACACCAGGGTGCAAACTCAAGTAATTCTCGCAGGCTACTAACGAGTGCAGTGCGAGAATGGTTGTAAACAAGCAAAATTTGGAAAAAGGACAAAATTTCTAAGAGAACTTTCAGATCCAGAGAGTCTTGATAGATCTCTTACAGACTCAGAGACCATAAAACAAGCAATCAAAGCAAGGGAAACTAGACTAACTAGGAAACAATCTGATCCCCAGCGGAGTCGCCAATTTTGTTTTAGGATTAATCCGTAAGTGCGGACACAAACCGATCTCCCTAGATCCACCTGGATCTAGAACAAAACAGGATAGAAAATGACGCTTTCCTTAAGTTTTAAATATTGAATTTACTAACTAAAGAGGGATGGGTGACATACCATTTAAATGTCGCTTTCTCTCGCCATTGCCATTCTAACTCTGTTCCAATGCTCATGCAATGATGATCTTGCAAAAGAACGCAACCAACCAAAAGTGATAGCAATAACATAAACTCAATATAAACCTATGTATGTGATCAAGGAATCATACAATAAAACACAACAAGCTTTATAGGAAAGAATCATATTACTGTATCGTATTAAATGTGAAAGAGAGATTACAACCATTGCCTTGATGTCGTAATGTCCCTTCCAACTGTCCTTCGTTCCCCACACACTTCTTGCTCCAAGGATTCTGAGACCATAGATCTGATAGCTACTCACAATCTATCTTGACAAAGCAAATCTCAAAGCCACTCTAACCAAGCCAAAGCCAACAAGCTCAAGAATCAACAAAGCTAACCCAAGCTCAAGCTAACTTTCTCCATGAGAACTCCTCTCCTTTTATAAGTTGAAGAAGATAAGGTGAGGAGGTTAGGATGATCCCACTAAATCATGAAAGCGAGTAAGATCCAAACCATTCGGATGCCACCTCACCATATAAGCTTCTCCTTCTAGAAGATTCGAGAAAACGCTCATTTTTCCCACATGTTGGAATGTTCGCACCCTAGCTATAGAGCAACCTGCGAACACCTCGCACCCTAGCTATAGTGCAACCTGCGAGAATGGGTCATTCTTGCACCCTACCTATATAGAAACCTGCGAACTTCCCTTTTTATAAGGTTTTTACATAGGAAAAAGCAATTTCTTTTCTCAGGAGAAGTTCTTCTCCCTTCTCTCTTTAGAAACTCAGGCCACTGTGACCCCTCTGAAGGCAACAGATAGGTTTACATCATTAATGATCATAGGGATGACGAAAATAATGTGTAACAACTATCCACAAGGAAATGGCTTAGTTGAGTCATCGAATAAGAGTTTAGTCAGAATTATAAAGAAGTTGCTTGAACAAAATACCAGAGGTTGGGATTCCAAGCTAAAATTTGCTTTGTGGGCTGACAGGGTTACAAGTAAAAATTCAATTGGTACATCTCCTTTCAAGTTGGCATATGGTACTAAAGCCATATTTCTATTCAACTTGCATTGCCAGTTGCAAAGTTTTTACAAGAAACTGATTCTGAACCAAGTGATTTAACTTGGAGAATCCATAATTTGGTAGAGTTGCAGCAAGATAGAGAGCAACTTTTGGAAAAGAGAGAATTACACCAAGGAAAAATGAAGGAGATTTTCGACAAGAAAGTCAAACCAAATATCTTCAAAACAGGGGAACTAGTCTTAAAATGGGATGCAGCAAGGCAAGAGAAGGGGAAACATGGCAAATTTGATGCTCTCTGGATAGGTCCTTTTGTCATAACAATAGTTCAGCAGAACAATACCTTTGTTCTCCAAAATCTCGCAGGCGAGGAAGTAGCTGGTGGCCCGTTCAACGGGCATTTTCTAAAGACCTATTTTTCATAAGGCTTTTCTTAAAGCCCTGCTTTACTTGTACATATTCTTTTCAGTTATGTTTTCTTTGTTTTTATCGCTTGAATAACTCCATGCCCAATGGTACTAAGCAAAACTATTTTTCAATTTTTTTTTAAATTTGTAATAAAGGCTATTGAGTCTAGCTAGGTTCTTGGTCACCTCACAGGGAGGTGTCCATCCCAGTTGGAGCCAAATGTTAGCTCCCAAAATGAATCAGTCACTATGGTTTCATTTTGGGATTGATAGCATGGTCATTGGTAGCTTTCTCCAATTTGTTTTAAGTTCTTCTAATGGCAAAACTTAGGTTTTTAATTCATATCTTAGAAATGACTCGATCCATAAAGGTATTTTCTTTAAAATTTCATGAAAAGGATTTCAACATCTAACGTGTGTTTCAAGTTTGAGGACTCGCTGGTGAAAGCGGCGATTTTCAACAGTTAAGGAGTACTTTCCCACAGACCGTTAGCTGGTGAAAGTGCAAAACACGTGTGTTCCCTCCACATTTTCAAAAATCAATGGATGACATGCTCAACACACGTCATGTAATCACTATAAGGTGCCGATGAAAGTGGATAATGATGAAGATTCTGCTTGCACGTCTAAATCGGATATCAAAGTGGATCGTGTTTAGGAATGCATGCTTCACGAGATAATGGCACTGGAGATGGTGAATTCAAATCCATCATCACAGGTAAAGGAGCGGTACTACTCAGCTGGTGACATCAAATCGACACTTCATATCCCCAACACGCATCATCCACAGGCATATGTTATGGTTTCATTTTTGAAAGACAACGTCGAGAGTTTTCACCAGCGCAAAGGGTAAATTTACAACCAGTTAGCTGGTGAAAGGCAGAGATTTCACCAGCTAACCAGCGAATCATAAGGCGAGTTAGCTGGTGAAAGCGCAAAATGAATTTTTGAAAGCTAAAGATGGAGCAGGGTGATTTTCAAAGAATTTAAAGAGGTTCCAGAGCATTAAAAGATTAACTACTTAGTCAGAAAATACTCAGCATCAGAGATTCATGGAGATTTTGAAAACCACATGCTAAATCGGTTTCCTAAAGTTTCGACTATGAGTAATTGAAGAAATCTAGCTACAAATACAGGTGCCTTTACCTTTTTCATGACACAACAGATTCCAGACGCTAATGAAGTACAAATGTCAAATTTTGATATAGAAGACAGTTCGAATGCTAGCCTAGCCACTAGTCTTTGTTATCAATTGTCTTAGTTAATTTGATTTTCTATTTTTAGATACAGATCCAAGTTTTCAAGATCTTAAAAACTGATTGTAAAAGGCTATAAATGCCTAGCTTTTCTAAGAGACAAGGGTTCAAACTGGGAATACATTTTTGTGCTACTGTATAGACTCTTATTGCATAATAAAATTACAGTCTCCTTTCGTTTTCAATATCATAAATATCCATGCTTCCTTTTCTGTACTTCATTTCAGTTTATCTTAGCTTATAAAGACTGTCATCTCTTTATTGAGCTCATAGACTTGAAGTGAAGGATTTTATTTCTATCTTGTACTAAGCCCTACACCCAGCTGTATTTGGCGATCAAGAATAGTGTTCTTCATTCTCTCCTTTGAAATTACTTGATCTGATCATTGTTTTCTGAAAGCATTGTTCCATTTGAATGTATGATGAGTTGTCTATTACATTAATTATTGAAGTAATCCCATTGTTCCAAGCATACCTACACATTATTTTTAAGTTACCACGCATCCTTAGTCTACAACCCTAAGGAGTTTCTTGGAGTTATAACAACCTCTACTACAAACTTTTTAATATCCAATCCTAGAATTTGACTGAGTATGGAGCAAGACCATTGGACCTCAATAACCATGACGCTTACACTGATAGGTAACGACAGACTCTCATAATGATGTTCGGGTTTAGCAATGGTCTATAAAAATAGGGTTTTAACTTCGGGGGGACATTCTATGTAGACTGTGATTGGTTTCTCTTCCTTTAATGGCTCTGACGTCACGGGGGAAGACTCTGGTATACTGAGGGCGTGTCGAATTGACAGGCTATCTATTTTGCATAAGACCTCTAACCCTAACTTATTCAAAATGACCTTTTCTTCTTGTGAATATTGTTTTTCACATTAGCTTATGAAATGTGGGAAAGGGAAAGAGATTTCGATGGAGTAAGGGGTAATGGAGGCTTGGGCCGCTTCGAGGAAGGGTATTTGTTTCCCAACATTGTCTAACAAATTGGCTCTGGATACGGAAATAGGTGAGATGGTTATTTCTGTGTCAAATACATCGGAGTCCCTGTCAATTAGGGCTTCTTCTTTAGAGGCAGGGTCTTGCTCTGTTACAGATAAAATGACAGTATTCATGGCCATGATGAAAAATACCTATGAATCAATGAAGAATGTGTGAGTCTAGTTCATTGTTGAGCTTCAGTTTTGAACGGATCGTTTGTGCCAATTTTCAAACGTTCGAATGATTTGAAATATCATAAAACAATGATCGGGGCCCTCCTTTTATATGCGCTTTTTTATACCGGTAGAGAGACAAAACGGTTTTCGATAGACCACTTTTCACCCCGATATGTCTCTAGAGGCACCACATGTCTATGAGGAGAAACCACAGTATTTTCCCTGGCCCGCTCTCGAGAGATTAACCTTCACACTATTTCCTCGCTCGATATGTCTCTTGACCGTCAATCTGGGTTGTTTAAGATCTGTGGCCTGCTGGGCCCCATCAACTTCCCTACCTCCACTATATTCGACCTTCGCTAGACGTGACATGATACTCCAAATTATCACACCTCCACACTGATGTAGCTCCTGGCCAAATTTCAAGACTTGGATTCCATCAAAAGAAAATT
Source organism: Picea engelmannii (assembly GCA_009831015.1). Taxonomy (NCBI): domain Eukaryota; kingdom Viridiplantae; phylum Streptophyta; class Pinopsida; order Pinales; family Pinaceae; genus Picea; species Picea engelmannii. Next base: position 217,743 of record ML785881.1, read on the forward strand.
GTTATGGTGATAACATAGGCTCCAACTGGGGATGTTATCCTCCCTATGAGGTAGAAAAGAATGGTAGACCAAGTGCCTATCCATTGGGCATTGATTTATTTGTGTATTCTGAATCTGCCAATCGTTATTCAAAAAACTCAAAATTGACCCAGCACAACTCAGGGCCTTCACCTCGGGCTTCAACTATGTTGCTTTTATTCCAACTTCTTCATGCAAAAGGAAAACATAAAACGATTATGCACAATGAATGGAAGGAGTGATGATTTTTAAATGATATAATTCTTGAGAAACCTACCATTCACAAGCCCTCCTCCAACGATGTCTCCATTACTCTCTTGTAGTATGTAGGCGTTACTTCCACGGTATGCCGCAATTTTGAACGGGCCCAGCCATAAGTGATCAAATTTCCCATGTTTTCCTTTATCTTCATTTCTTCCATCCCATTTCAGTACCAAGTCTCCTGGTTTGAAGTTATCCACCTTGGTATGTCTATCGAAATCCTCTTTGATCTTGTCTTGGAGCAGTTGAGTATTGTCGAAATATTTTTCTCTGGTTTGTTGTACACTGATGATTTCATCCTTCCTTCTTCGTGTGGCATCTGTATCTGCATCTTGATCCTGCAACAATCTCATTACTGACAACCCCAATGTAGTAGGAAAAATTGCTTCAGTGCCATAGATGATCTGAAAAGGTGAGGTGGCGATGGACCTCTTTGGGGTGATTATGTTAGCCCATAATGCATGAATGAGCTTTTTGTGCCAAGCCTTTTTATTTTCTTGCAACAAATTTTTTACAATTCCATTGAGGCTCTTGTTTGATGACTCAGCTAACCCATTTCTCTGAGGGTAATAAGAAGTGGAGTGGCCAAGTGTTATGTTGTAGTCACTATAAAATTTCCCCATATTTTTTAACTTAAAGGTTGTTGCGTTATCTGTGATGATTTTGATTGGACATCCGAACCCGGACAAAATATTTTCTTCCAAAAACTAGATGATGACAACATATGTCGCTTGCCTGGTGGGTACTGCCTCAATCCATTTAGTGAAATAATCCATTTCTGCTAGAATCCACTTGTGTTGGGCTGAGGATTATGGATGTATTTCCCCTATAAAATCAAGGCCCCGCTGTCTGAATGGAGCTTCCACAAAAATGGGTTTCAAAGGTAAAGGCTGCAAGTTTCCTTTTCCATCAAAAATATGACATTCATGGCATTTTGAAACTTCTTTATAGACATCGAGAAAAATGTTAGGCCAATAGAACCCAGCCCTCAAAACCTTATGTATAGTTGTCTTCCAATAATGATGGCCCCCACAGTCACCCTTATGGAACTCTCTGATGGTCTTTTCTGCTTCTTCCTCTATCAAACAGCTTAATAAAATCCCCCCTGGATCTTTCCAATATAGAGATTCATTTACTATACAAAACTTTGTTGCCTTCAGTTTCAAGAACCTTGCCTTTGTTTTACTTAATTCAGGAGGAGCCTGTGAATTCTTCAAAACAAATATAATATATGCATACCATGTGGAGTCAAGAAATTTCTGGGATATTTGTTGAGTTGTCCTCTCCTCTTCTGCACCTTCTGATAGGTTTGCAATGAAATTTATTCCTAAGAGTTCACAATTGGTCTGTGCCATCAACTTCAGAATCCCCTGTCCTTTGATCAAATTGGTGGGTTTGATCTCAAGGTCATATTATAACAGCACTGCTATCCATTTTCCCCTCTTTCCTTCAGGATCAGGCTGGGTTAAGGTGTCTTTCACTGAGTTTTTGGGTACATAAGCAGTAGTATGGGAATGCAGGATGTAAACTCTGAATTATTTCAAGGCCTTGACTAAATCATATGCTTGCTTCTCCATGATGTCATACTTCAGAGGAGCATCCCTCACCATCTTGTTGTAATATTCTATGGGCTTCTCAAAATTTTGGTCATCTTTCTGGAGTAAAACACCAGTGATTGTGTGTTATGAGGCGAAGGAGAACAATATGAAATCATTTTCAAAATTAGGATTGGCCAATATTGGATCCTTGGTCAATGCCACCTTGATGTCTTCAAAGGACTTTCTGACTTCAACAATCCATTTTATTTCATTTCCCTTCTTGAGCATGTTGGTAATATGTTTTATGATTTCAGCCAAATTAGGGATGAATCTTCTCAGAAAAATCACTTTTCCCAAGAAAGATTGTACCTTCTTTTTACTTCTAGGTATGCCAATTTTCAATATTCCTTCAACTCAATTGAGATCTACCTTTATCCCCTCTTTCGAAATAATATGACCCAACAACTTTCCTTCTTCCATGGAAAAATTTGACTTCTTGGGATTCAATGATATACCAAACTTAATGCATTTTTCAAATGCCTTTCTTAGATGCTTGAGGTGTTCCTCATCTGAGGCAGAATACACAGTGATATCATCCAGGTAGATAACAATGAATTTGTCCTTATCGTCAGCAAAAGCTATGTCCATAGATCTCTGAAATGTTGCCTTTGCGTTCATGAGCCCAAAAGGCATCTTGGCATACATGAATGTTCCCCAAGGTGTTGTGAATCTTGTTTTTTATTGATCGTCAGGATGCACCATAATCTGATTATACCAGGAGAAACCATCCAACATTGACATTTTCTGAGAGCCTACCACCTTTTGTAAAATGTGATCCATCTAAGGCAATGGGTAATTGTCCTTTAGAGACACCTTGTTTAGATTTCTGAAATCTACACACAACTTGATCTCTCCACTCTTTTTTCTGACTGGCACCAGATTTTCCACCCATTTGGAAAATCTCAGGGATACTATGATTTTGGATTCAAATAACTTCTTTACTTCTTTCTCAATCAAGGGTAGCAACAAAGGGTTTATCCTTCTCAGTTTATGTTTGAATGGCTTGTGATCTTCCTTTATTGGGATAACATGCTCAATTATACTGGTATCATAGACTTTCAGCTCATCATAGCTCCAAGCAAAAACATCAGGGAATTCTTTCATTAATTTGACATACCTTTCCTTGACAACAGGGTTGAGTGTTCTTGACAACTTAATGATCTTTGGATCTTCTGGAGTCCCAATATTGCAGTCTTCCACATCCCCTTTATTTACTGTAATCTTTGGACTTCTGGCCACATCATTATTATCAAAGAGTTTCTCCAATGGGACCAGCCCCTTGGGAATGATATCTCTCTTTATTTGAACGATATCTCTACCTGCAATCTGATTGTCGAAGTAACCATCTGTGGTGAAAGAAGCAACATCTACTTCTTCATCATAATATTCATCATCAATGTTCAAATTCTCGAATTCGTTCTCCATCTTGAGGAAGCTTTCTATCTGTTTTTCATATTCAAAAACTTGTCAATGCTTCATATTATCTGGTATTGTTGGCCTATACTTGACCTCAATCTTGTAGCTTTTGTTAGGGAAAATTGGAACTTTGAAAACTGTTGCTGAAGTAACCAAGGCATCAACAACCTTATTCTGTTCTCTTGGAATTGCTGAAAGATTACACTCTGGAAACTTCTCAAGGAGGTCTAGTACCATATTCCTATAAGCCCTCAGTCTGGGGTGTTTTTCTTGGTATATTCCTTTGATTTGATTTATAATTATCTCAGAGTCTCCATGTACAACAATTTTGTTTCCACCCAATTCTTCCAAAACTTTCAACCCCAATATTAATGCTTCATATTCTGCCATGTTATTTGTGCACTCAAAAACAAGTTTATAAGATCACAATTTCGAATCTCCTTTGGGGTGATTGATAACTCTCTCTCATTCTCTGCAGGCAGCCCCATCAAAACTCATCTTCCATATATGATATTCTACTTTATCCTGTTGTTTTAAATACTCTTCAATCTATTGATCAGATTTCTCAGTCACATCAATTTCTGGTTCTTTTTCTTCGCAACACAGGTCATTGAAGAAAATGGAAGATCCCAACTCGGTTTCCACAGAGTAGATGGGATGATTACTTGGTTGTGAATTGTTGTTGACCATGTACTTAAGAAAAAATTCTCTGTACAATATTTTGTCTTGAAAAAAGACATGGATAGTGGCGTATGACATGTCCATCTGGAGAATTCCCTTTAATTTTTCAGCCCATGACCTAGACAACATCATGCCAAATTTTGGAGGGATATCGACAACCACTACATCCATAACCATGTTCTTTGTTGGTATTTGTGCCAAAGACACCACCATATCTTTGATCGGGCCAAGGCATTTCACCTTTCTTGAATCGAAAGAAAACAGATATTTATAAGGTCTTGTGACATCCAGGCCCAATTGGTCCATGACCACTTTGGGCATTAGGTCGTGGGATGCTCCCGAATCCAACATAGCATTGCACAGATTCATATCATGGATTTTCAGACTGACATAAAAAGGGGGAACTTATTTAGTATCACCATTTTCTTCTACTCTTGGTCCAAATAAGATGGTTGGGTGATCATCATGTATGTTCATTGTATCATAGGTTTGTTCCATATTAAGCATCCTGATAATCTGATTTCTATATTCGCTATTCTTGATTAATTCATTAAATGGTACAGAAATTTTGATCTTGGCCATCTCACTTTCAAAATTAAAAGAGGATGAGGTCTTCTCTACCTATTTGGTGACCATTTCTTTCCTTGCCTCCAATATTCTCTTCTGGGGTTCTTCTTTCTGTTTTCCTTTCTCCACAGTACCCTTTGCAGCAAAATCCTTCGCAGTAGTCTTTTGTAGTTGAATCCTTTGCAACTTAATCTTTTTGGGATGACCTAAAGAAGGTATGTTACTCTGAGCTTCTTTGGTGTAGTTTCCCTTTGGAGGGTTTGGAGGTACCTTTTGATTTCGAAGGTTATATTGTCTTTGGAATTACATGACGACATTTTGAAATCCTGTCTGGTAATCTTCCCTTTCTACTGACAACCTTTCCTCCTCATCTTGCAAAAATATTTCACTTGCATCCATGAACTGGTCATGTTCTTCTTTAGTCAAAAACACCTATGTTTTTTTATCATCACAACAATTCATGTTGTCTTCAAAATACCCATCATAATCCTCATTTATGTAATTATTTTGGAAAGGAGGCCTTACTTGTTGTTCTCCCTGATTTCCTTGGCTTCCCTAATTCACTTGGTCTGCTTGATTCGCCTGATTTCCCTGATTTCCCTAATTTCTTGGCTCTCTTTGTCTAATTTGTGGAATTGTTGGTCTCCTCAGATTTCTCGGTGGAACATCGGCTTGTTCTCTGGGGTTAGACCTATTACCCAGGGCCATTCTCACCATCATTCTCTCCATGTTTCTCATCATTGCTTCAAACCTTTCTTCTGATGTTTGTGAGGTTGAAGGTTGTGCTTTCTCTTGAGTTTTGTTCATGTCCCTGCCAGAGTCAATTTTTTTCTTTCCTGAAGCCATTAGATTCACTTCGACCTCTATGGCATCAGTCATCATATCATCTAAAGTAGCATATCTTCATTCTCTCAATAATAAATCAAAATCACTTTCAAAAGAATCAGCATATCTGAGTTGGGCAACTTTAGGGGAGGGTTTTACCTCAGCAGGAATCAAATTATAAACCTTCATGTATCTGTATGAAAACTCTTGCACAGTTTCGTCAGGTGATCTCTTCATGTTGTTATACTGGGTCAACAATAGAAGGGGATTTTTCTTGTCTCCCCATTTTGCAAGGAAGCTGGTTTCAAAGGCTTCAAAATCTACAATACTGGTTGCTAGAAGGGCTCTGGACCACTTCCTCACTTCTCCTTCAAGAGTTTGTGTAAACAGTCTCATTTTTACATCTTCAAAGTCCACCTCCTCTAATTCTATGAAAACATTAAACCAATGTAGGTGCTTCTGGGCTGATATGTTACCTTCAGCATCATATAGCTTGATCCTTAGGTTATAATCTTGAGGTAAATCATGTAGTTGAGAGGGCAGTATTAGGGGAGAAAATCTAGCGGCCATGGCTACTGTGAGAGGTCGGAGTGGATGTTGATTTTGAGTGGGGATTACTATAGGCCTGGAAGATGCAGCTAAAATCAGATATTGGAATCTTTTTTCATCAAAGATGGCTTCATCTAAACATGATTCGGATTTAGTTCTGAATATAGTTTTCTCAAATTTCACATCAAACTCAAGGTCTTCAATGCTTGTCACTTCGTCCTTGGGTAAGGACATATATCAGTCTGGATGCAACACTAGGGTTAGTGGATTTTTTTTATTTTTATGTACAAGCTTCTCAGGGTTAGACACATGGATTGCAGCTTATGGGTCTGGGTTGCTCCTAGTGTGAATTCTCTTGGGAGACATGATTTCTATCTCACACTGTTTGGTGCAACTGGTCTCTTGGTAACAGAGTCGCCAGGGAAAGAATAATCTTATCCAATAAGGTATTTGATCCACTGTCACCCTCAGGGATCAAACTAAAGCTTTAAGTCATTTTTTCCCAGGGAAGATTTTTCAATTTTGTCCCTGGCAACGACGCCAAAATGTTAGCACTCTGTAAATTTTGTCTGGTTGATAGACAAATGCCAGAGGTAACCGTTTCAACCTACTTTAGAGCTGGGCACTAGCCTTCTCAACTCAGAGAGGGCTCTCTCATGTCACTTGATATTTCTTTGGGAATAAGTGGCTAGGTTTGGTTTGTTTTGGGGGTTTTTATAAAGTTTGTTGGCAAAGAAGGGGAGGGACTCTTAGGGCTATGGAGTCGAAATTTGGGAAGTGAAGGAAAACAATGAATGGTCGGTAGAACTCTCCAGAGGATAAAGGCTAAATGAGGCAATGAATTTGAGTTGTTAATTGAGTTTAAGAAGGTTGTAAGAAGAAAGAGAAAACAAATAACTGCATTAGAGCATTACTAAAAGGAATTCAAAATTAGTTAAGAGGAAATTCACACAATTTAAATTGCTTAGGCAAAGAGAATCACAAGATGAATTATGAGATTTTAACTATCCAATTTAAACATAAGACAGTGCAAATGGAAATAAAGAACACATGAAATACATACGATGAGAGAAGACAAAACTCATATCAACACCATTAGAATCTTTTTATAGAGACTTCAAAAGCTTTCGCATATGTATTCAATTCAACTCCAGAAAATTACAATGTAGTTCAAAAAAACTAAGAAGGTGCCCTTGCACTTCTGTCAACATTAATTCATTCAAAACTCCTAGTACTTATACAATTTGATTACAATGGTTGAATCTGAAGAGTTTCAATTTCTAAAACTGACTAAAATAATTACAAGCCAACGGTTTCGGTAGGCGAACCGATTTACAATTATTTAAACAAAAAACGTTTCATAAACTAGGGATGGATCTCTCTGACGGCTCAGCTTCCTCTGCGCCATATGTCTTCCTTCGATCTCCTGTCAAACTTGCCAGTTTGGTGACACCTGGAGGTTACTTACTGGTCCCTGGAAAAATGCATTTCATCCTGCCCAGCCGCACGATCTCCTTCCACTCTGAGTTAGAAGGAATATCGTAATCCATAATTTCCATTATCAAAATCTCCAGATCAATGCAAGTAGCTTAAAACATAGTTGGAAGCCCAGTATTTACTGTCTTAAACTGATTCAAAATCTCAAAGTCTGCGTCCAAATATTCCGCCAAACTGGGTCCCTTCAGGTTCTCTTCCAGGCCTTCAAATTTGGAATGATCCATTTTGCACTGCGTGAGGAGAGAATTGTATTCCTCTTGATCGTATAATTTCCCTTTACCATCCCAAAATGGTGGGAGTCCCTTGATAAACAATTGTACAAATGTATCCTTAAACTCTTGTATACTTTGTTCCATTTGCACAACTTTGGTTTGAACCGACTTGAGCAAATTGTGCTTAGCGATGATCCTCCTAGCCCAAATGATCAGTGCAATTTTGTCTTTTACCCCAATGGTTTGAAGATCAGTAGTGGGCACATAATTCAGAAAATTAACAGTGTTTTGGGCCCATTCCAAGGGATTTTTCGCCAGTGTCTCATTAACAACAATACATCTGCTTCGGGCAATGATAGCCATGTTGTCTTTGTCATTTATAAAATTCAGATAAACCCTGAACTTAGAAGCTTTAACAGCAATAGCATCCCAGATTACATGTTTAGCTCCTTGCAACAGTACTTTTCCTTTCAACCTCGTCTTCAGCTTGTTCACCCTTTCTTGCAAATCTTGATTATCCTTTTGGAATTAGGTCATCCTTCATTTTCATCTCTTGTTGCAGATTTTCTATGACTTCCTTAAGGCTCTTGATCTCCCCTATATTTAAGCTTACTTGAGACATAGCCTGAACCAATCCATCAGTTCTTGATCCAGTTTTTGTAGTAGAAGGTACAATAACCACCATGTCTGATTTTGATTCCTTTCATTGTGACTTACTTTCCTTTTCCTTTTCCAGCTACAATACTTTGGCTTTGTAATTTAGTGCTTCATGTCTGAATGTCTCCTTTTCTTTCTCTAGAGAAACTAGCTCTGTTATCTATGGATGTTTTGTGGCAGACATATTTAGCTTTTTATTTAGGATTTGGATCATCTTCTCGTTCTCATCTAAAGAATATTTTGCCCCTTGAGGGCCTTCAGATTCCAATATTTTGACTTGTGTCTGCCAGGATCTGTTGGATGCTTTTTCCTGCTTCAATTTTCCATCCAATTTGAGTGCATGGGTTGTTAGTCTTGAAACCCTCAGACTCAGACTCGGGTAGTCTGAATCTAGCATGTCACTGGCGTTTCTGTGGAACTTTACCTTGTCTGGGGCACCAATATTTTTATAATGCACCTTGATTTCAGACACTTTATCCTCATCTACCACCGCTATGTTAAAAGTCTTTCTTTCTACATCCTTGACTGAGAACAGGAAAGACTTGTGTTGGGAGATTCTTTCTACCTAGGGTAACAAATATCTTATTTCACTATTGGCCATATTACTTTCACAACATACTGATTCGCTAAATCTTCTTTGGATTCGTATACTACCCCAGGTGTCTTGCTAAAGATATATTTCTTACTGGTAAAGCCCTTGAACTGCTTTCACCCTGTGGCATGCTCTATGTATTAGCTTCCTCATTTTTGGTTCTGCTCTCCACCATTTCCATGCTCATTTTCTCCTTAGGTTCTTCCTCCTCCAAATTTACTATCTGTGGGGACTGTGTGACCTTCACCTTCTTGAGAACATTTTGTTGACCACTGGTGCCCAAGGCCTCTGAACTTATCCTCTTGTTATAAATACTCATATTGGGAGCTTTAACAATCAACCTTGGAGAAGTTTTATGTGTCTGAATCTGTTGTGGCGCTAACTCAATTTGTTGTGTCTGATTAGGTTGCAAAGTGACTTCCATATCCACACAGGTTTCCATATTTTCCATTTTATCAAATCCTTCAACATGATAATGCTCATAGGGGCCTTGTCTTCTCATCAGTCTTCTCTTAGATATGACCTGATGTGGATCATATCTCCTCCCTTGTAACTGTGCAAATCCAAATTCACTGATCTTGGCCTGGATATTAGGCAAACGGGGTCTAGTTTTTACCACAAAGGGTCCTATTATGAAGGGAAACTTTAAGTTTGATGCTTTGTGCATCTTCAGAAAATATTTTGTTTCTGAGATGATTCTTTGCCTAATGAATTCCAGGGCAAAGACTCTAGGATTCAAGAAAATAGGGAAAATGTAAGGTCCTTCTTAATAACCATATACCCAAATCAGAGTAGAATGCATGAACAACACCCAATATCCTACCCTATTCTCTGGATTATGCTATAAAGAAATTTTCATTTCCTCCAAAACCCTTGGCAAGTCGGTGTTGAAGATTAAGCCATAAACTCTGGACATGATCTACTTTATAAAAATGAGCATTGTGATCCTTTTGCATTCATTCGAGATGAATGCAGCTTTAGGGAACTCTGTCTTATTCATTTCCAGGAACATTCTCAGCAAGTGTGTGTAATACCTGAAGTGTCTCAGTGAATTGAAATTTACCAGTTGTTTGTGCATATTGTCAGCGATGAACTCTTCAAAACTAATACAAACGACTGACTGGACTCTGTCTAAAAAAAGTTCAACAGGAAACCCAACAGGACCTCTACTACAAACTTGTCGTTAACCAATCCTAGAATTTGACTGAGTATGGAGTAGGCCCACTAGACCTCAATTACCATGATGCTTACACTGATAGGTAACGACGGACTCTCAGAATGATGTTCAGGTTTAACAATGGTCTATAAACATAGGGTTTTGACTTCGGGGGGACATTCTCTGTAGACTGTGATTGGTTTCTCTTCCTCGAAGGGTTTCGACATTGCGGGGGAAGACTCTGGTATACTGAGGGCGTGTCAAATTGACAGGCTATCTATTTTGCATAAGACCTCTAACCCTAACTTATTCAAAATGACCTTTTCTTCTTGTGAATATTGTTTTGCACATTAGCTTATGAACTGTGGGAAAGGGAAAGAGATTTCAACGGTGTAAGGGGTAATGGAGGCTTGGGCCACTTTGAGGAAGGGTATTTGTTTCCTGACATTGTCTAACAAATTAGATTTGGATACGGAAATGTGTGAGACGGTTATTTATGTGTCAAATACATCGAAGTCCTTGTCAGTTAGGGCTTCTTCTTTAGAGGCAGGGTCTTGCTCTGTTATAGATAAAATGACAGGATTCATGGACATGATGAAAAATACCTGTGAATCAGTGGAGAATGTGTGAGTCTGGTTCACTGTTGAGCTTCAATTTCGAATGGAGCATTTGCACGAATTTTCAAATATTTGAATGATTTGAAATATCATAAAATAATGACCGGGGCCCTCCTTTTATATGCGCTTTTCGATATCGGGAGTGAGACAAAACAGTTTTCGGTAGACTGCTTTTCGCCCCGATATGCCTCTGGAGGCGCCATGTGTCTATGAGGTGAAACCACGATATTTTCCCTGGCCCACTCTCGAGTGATTAACCTTCGCGTTATTTCCTCACCTGATATTCTCCTGGCTGTTGATCTGGGTTGTTTAATATCTGTGGCCCGTCGGGCCCCATCAACTTATGTGCCTCCACTAGATGTGCCTGATCCTCCAAACTATCGTGCCTCCACACCGATGTAGCTCCTTGCCAAATTTCGAGTCTTGGATTCCATCAAAAGAAAATTGTTATGGTGATAATACCCTGGCCTATGGGTTGTTGGGTATGTTACAGTTTGGTATCAGAGCTTCTGGTTGAAACACCGAGCCAGTATGGGTCGGGTCTGTTGGTCAGCGTCTCATGGTTATAGATCGAACTCTAACCGTGGAGTTGAAAATATCATGAGGAATGGCATTGCAGAATATACGTAGGAGTTAGATCACCAAAGACCAGTTGTAAGGGGTTTGAAGGATCATGACCGTCCCCTTCGAATTTGGGAGTGATTGCCACTGTAGGATTAGGAGAGATTCGAGATCGTTGGATTGGACGATAGGTGAATAGGGGTCGTTCGAGGAAAAGGAAGCAAGGGTTAAGGTCACCACTGTCAGATCCCATTGGAGAGAGATATCAACGGACAGTCGGCATTGCGGGGAACCAAGTTTCATAGGAGATAATTCCTCAAGGTGGTCCCGTAATCCAAACCACGGTTTCACCAAAGAGTTACGTGTCAGTGTCAAGAGAATTGTGGGGTGAGGGTTACTCCAAACCGTCGATGCGTGTCCTCGCAAATTGAAAGGCAGTAAGTGATGCAACATGTTAGGGTGTGAACATCAAAACTTTGTATAGTCGAAGTAGTTTGGGGTCGTCCATCATCAAGGAGAGACAGATGGTGCGAGATCCACAACTCCAGAAGTTTGTGGATGGGGAGGAGGTTGAATAGTCGAAGTAGATCTTGATCGTTGATCACCAAGAGGTACGTGTCAGTAAATCAGTAACTCCAAATAAATTTGTTCGAGAGGTTTTCGGTTTATATTTAAAACTCTCGAAATCCCGAAGAGCCGGAGAGCCCAAGTGATGGGGCACGATGACATCACCTAGGGGTGATGTGGATCCTAGAATTCCTAAAGTGATGTGGCTTGCAGACGTCACCTGGGATGATGTTGACACATCGGATTTGTGCCACATGTCAGTAAGTTTTGAGCATTTGGAGTATTGAAAAGTCAGTTAGAACGTGACACGTGTCACCCGCCTGATTGGGCCACGTGTCCACTTCCATTATTTCACCACGTGGCGACAGATCGTGCAATCTAGAGACTGGGCACTCCAGAGGGGAAATATGTGACAGGTTGTGTTGGGTCGAAAACCCCTGAAGGCTCAAAGGCTGGATTACATATCAACCATAGATTCCAGAAGACACATGTCGAAGGATCGTCTACTTCGCGTGAAATCACTCCGGGAGAAAGTGCAGGAGGAAATTTTGAAACTTCTGAAGCCTGAAGAGCCGAAGCGATTCACAACCGCTGATATGTGGGAGGACACACATCGACAGATCATGAACTCCAAGTAAAAGCATTTCGGGAGGAGGCAAGAGAGGAAATTTGAGACTCCCGAAGCACGGAGTTCCGAAGTAGATCTCGATTGTTGATTGTGAAAAAGGACGAGGATTGTTGCTCCGGTCCTGGTTGAAAGTTATAAAGTCCTGAAGCTATGGACAAGCACCTTTTCAGGTAAGCGTAGGGTCATGGCCATGGTCATATGAAGATTGCGAGCTTAGGGAAGGAGGGATAAGGGCCGAATTGGTTGTATTCAAGATAGAAAAGTGCTAAGGAAGGATTTATCTACCAAGAAGACAATGAGAGACTGATGAGAGAGAAAGGTCAGATCAGTGCTCGAGTGTTGCATAGATTAAATCAGTTGCAGAGGAAAATGAATAAGGGATCAAACTCAAAACAAGAGGAAGAAGGCAGGTGCCATAAAAGAAGGGATGATCATGGAAGAGTGGCTTATTCCAGAAGTTCCAGCAGAGCTCTTGGACACCACCCACCTCGTCACTCAGAAGGAAATTTTTATGCATCGGAAGATCCCACAAGCAGTCTAGAGGTGTCTCCTGTTAGACAACAAAGAAGGAAACAAGAGGTAGATAGTTTGCAAGGAGAGTTGAGGAAGCTCAAGTTTCCTTCCTTCGATGGTGAAAGAGAAAGGGAAGATGATGTCGAAGCATGGTTTCTTGGACTCCGAAGATATTTTCATTTGCATAACTATTCATCGAATCTGGAAGCCAGGATTTCCACCTACCATTTACACGGGAAAGATGCAATGTGATGGGACCAACAAAAGCAAGTGGAACATCTTAATTAAAGTAGGATCACTTGGAAGCAGTTCAAGAATTACTTCTAGAAGGAGTACCTCCCAGAGCATTTCTATGACAAGAAAATGCAGGAGTTTTTTGAACTCAGGTTGGGAAGCATGACTATGGCAGAGTGAGAGAAGAAGTTCTTGGGATTGTTAAAGTATGTCAGGTTCATTGGTGATGAGAAAGTGAAAATACAGAGATTTATAAGTGGACTGCCAGCCTTTTATAAGGAAAAGATCAAGTATGATGAGCCCAAGACCTTGACTAAGGCCATCAGGAAGGCTAAATACTTGTATGAGAAAGGCCAGGGAAGAGAATATCTACATAAATCTTGGAAGGACAAGAAGGATGAGAATTCTGATCAAAGGAGGAAAGGATTCAAACCTTCCTTCAATAGGAATGAGCCTAATAGAAATCGTCAAGATCGGTATGCTAAGAGGGATTTCAAGAAAGAAGTTTCCTTGGGAAAAGGGGGAAGACCACCAATCCAATGTTGGGGATGCAAGGAAGATCACTTGTACAAGGATTTCCCACACAGAAAGGATAGAGTGAAGATTGTGCACAACATCCAAGAGGCTACAACAGTCGAATATATGGGAAGAATCTATGCAACTTTAAATGATCAAAAAGCAGAGTACCAGTCCAATATGATCGAGGTGGAAGGTAATATCATGAATTGGCTTGTTTCTATCTTGATTGATTCAGGAGCAAGTCATTGTTACATTGATCCTAATATAGTGGATAGATTACATTTGGAGAAAATTAAACTTGGAAAAGCAAGTTTGGTTCAGTTAGCCACTAGAACCAAAAGAAGGATCCATGATATGGTCAGAAGTTTTTCTATAAGTCTTAATGGCGTGAATACTAGTATTGATCTAAATATCATACCATTGGGGTCTTATGATATTATGATTGGAATGGATTGGTTGGAAAAGCATCATGTTGTCCTATATTGTCATAACAAGACATTTACATGTCTTGATGGAAATGGAAAATAGAGCATTGTGAAAGGAGTCCTCAGACCCATCTCTATAAGGGATATTTCAGACTTATAGCTAAAAAGATGTTTTAGGAAATGATTTCAATTGTATGCAGTGCATGTGGAAGAGACAGATAATACAAGGGGGTCGAGCCTCGAAGATTTCTCGACACTACAGGAATTTGAAGATCTATTCCAAGAAATACTCGAATTTCCACCAAGAAGGGAGATAGATTTCTCGATTGATTTAGTGCCAGGAGCTTCTCCGGTGTCAAAAACACCTTACAGAACGAGAACAACAGAGTTAAAAGAATTACAAATGCAGTTGGAGGAATTGTTGAAGAAAGGGTACATACGTCCAAGTGTTTCACCTTGGGGAGCTGTTATTGGATAAATCGGTAGGTGCGGACACTAACCGATCTCCCTAGATCCACCTAGATCTAGAACAAAACACACCAGAACGTGACACTTTCCTTAAGTTTTAAATATTGAATTTACTAATTAAAGAGGGATAGGTGACATACCGTTTAAACACCTCTTCCTCTCGCCATCGCCATCCTAGCTCCGTTCCAACACTCATACAATGATGATCCTGCAAAAGAACGCAACCAACCAAAGTGATAGTAATAGCATAAACTCAATATAAACCTATGTATGTGATCAAGGAATCATACAATAAAACACAACAAGCTTTATAGGAAAGAATTATATTACTGTATCATATTAAAAGTGAAAGAGAGATTACAACCGTGGCCTTCATGTCGTAAGGTCCCTTCCAACTGTCCTTTGTTCCCCACACACTTCAACTCGAAGAATTTTGAGAGCATAGATCTGATAATATTCACAATCTATCTTGACAAAGTGGCTCATCTAGCCAAGCTAACGATCTCCAAAGCTCAATCCAATCCAAGCTAATCCCAAAAGCTAACCTTCTCCATGAGATCTCCTCTTATTTTATAAGTTCAAGAGAATAAGGTGAGGAGGTTAGGATGATCCCACTAAATCATGAAAGTGAGTAAGATCCAAACCATTCGGATGCCACCTCACCATGGAAGTTTCTCCTTCTAGAAGCATCAAGAAGATGCTCGTTTTTCCCACGTATGAGCATTTTCTCACCCTGCCTATATAGCAACTTGCGAACACTTCGCGACCTAGCTATGGTGTAGCCTGCAAAAATCAAGAATTTTCGCACCCTGGCTATAGTGCAACATGCAAAAATCCTCTTTAATAGGGTTTTTTTTTTTGTTTCTTAATTTGTGCAGGACCTGCGATTAACCTGTGGCTTGAGAAACCGCGACTCAGGGGCATCTAAGCCGTCAAAATCACCCAGGGATCGCACCCGGCCTGAGCCACACCAACCCTTAACATGGTTGGATTTTTTGTCCCCGCAGGTTTCGAACCGGTGACTTTAACATCACGGAGTGGCTTAACAACACACTCTGTCACCGACTGTCCTACACCTCGGGGACCTTTAATAGGGTTTTTTACAAAGGAAAATGAAACATATTTTCTCAAGAAAAGTTCTTCTCCCTTATTTCTTCAAGAACTCAAGCCACTGACCCCTCTGAAGGAAAAAAATAGGTTTACATCATTAACGGTCATAGGGATGACGAAAATAATGTGTAACAGAGAGCCCCCCAAAGTATGAAGTTAGAACATAGTGATAGCTGAAATACTTTGTCAAGTGTGTGTAGGGAACAAGGAACACATCGGTCGGAAACCTGCCAACAAACAAGGAAATACAATACAATAATATATCATCACTGAGGTAGGCATTCCCATACTCAGAATATAAATGACTCAAAGTATAAACGTCGACATGCAAAGATCCATGTCAAGTAAGATAGGTCATGGCCACCAAACATACATTGTAGATCCATGCCATTATGACTCAAATCTGAACATATCCACCAAAAATACATTGTTCTTCTATGTGTTAAAGACTCAAATTTGAACATAGGCACGAGATATACAATGTGGATCTATGCAACAGTACAAATTGAATATACTCCAACGCAACCAGAATCTATCAGAAAAGATCCAGGGTTTTCATCTCCACCACTCTATAGTACTAATCTAACCATGTGAATACATTTGTCGAAGTCGAACATGGTAGAAACCACTTGATTATCGGTCATTAGTGTAAACCGTTAACAAGTACGAGGGAAATCACCATTAATGTTAATGACTCCCAAGGTACACTAGTACAATCCAACAAATGCGAATTAATGAGATGACGTCGAACACTTGGTGGAATCTTTCGATCAGGGGTTAATGATGAAAACCCATTGTCGAAAGCGAGGAAACCTACCATTGAGGCATGCAAGTTCCAAGGTACCAATTGGTTTCTAAGTCTAATTCCTGGATAATGAGTTGAAGTCGACAGGAAAAGACTCATCATATGAGGGCCTTAATGTATCCTCCATCAATGACATGAAACAAGTAACAAGATTTGATGTAGATCAGAGTAACAAGTGATTCAGGACTGACTTAGGGATGGCCGATGCAATAGAAGGCTTAAGGACTGCAGAAATGGCCGACACAATAGAAGGATTTATGGGTTGAACTTATTTTTTGAACATATTGATGACACGACAACTATCTTGGAAACACTGACTCAACAACATGGATCATAGACCAATTTGTAATCTTATAAGGAGTATGATCAAGAGACAAGTGGATTTTCCAACCTAAGCACAAAGCGAGTGAAAGGGTGTCATGTTCAAAAGTGACTCTTCCATGGAATACAGGGTTAAACATATTTTTTTCCCAATTTTTCCCCCACCATTTCTAGCGAGTACCTCTTTATTTTTACGCAAGCTTGAGACATATGCTTGTAAATGTAAGCTCATCCTTTAGACGAGTCCCTCGGAGTATTTTTAAAGAACCCTAAGAAGGAGTGGTTCGGTCCCATATGGGTTTTTCAATGTTTGTTTTAACGAGTCCAAAGATAAAAAAAAACTAGGGGGTTTTTCATATTTTGAGATTCTGAAAAACACTTAAAGAGAACTCTCTCGGTTCCTTTTTCATAAAGTAGTCTGATGAGACCGAAAAAGAGATAAACTATCGCTCAACAGATGTTTTCTTCAAATACTTTAACGAGCGTGAAAAGAACAAGGTCGCTCAACAATCTTTTCATGTTTAGAGAGTCTAAAAAGAGCTTAAAGGGAACTCCCGGGGGTTCCTTTTTTGTATAACCTTTACGAGTCCGAAAAAGTGATAAAAGTATACTCGGTTACATTCTCATTGATTTAAGAGCATGAGAAAGAACAAATACTAAGCTTGGTAACTTATTCTCGTGTATTTACAAGCTTGAGAAAGAAAAAAGACTAAGCTCAGGATTGTTTTCATTTTTACACAAGCTTTAAAACAAAACAAAACTATGCATGGCATAGATTTTATTTTTACACAAGCTTAAAAACAAAACAAAACTATGTTTGGGATAGATTTTATTTTTACACAAGCTTAAAAACTAAACAAAACTATGCTTGGGATAGATTTTATTTTTACACAAGCTTAAAAACTAAACAAAACTATGCTTGGACCTGGTTTCATCTTTACACAATCTTGAACCAACGGAAAACTATGCTTGAGGTAGCTGGTTTCATTTTTACACAAGCTTGAACCAAAGTAAAAACTATGCTTGAACTTCCCAACACATTATCCACGAATTCGCATGGTTGGTACTTAGCCCCCAACTTAAGAAGCTAGCGACTCAACTTCAGCATGAAGTCCAGAGGCTGAGGCAAATGCCCCCCAAGCTTCGTTTCATCCAACTGCAAAGGAGAATGAAATGAAGCTTCAAATACTAGACGAAGGACTTGACTCAAATAGAGAGGGGGAAAACTATTTCATTTTTTAACAAGCTTGACACAGAAAATAGAACTATGCTCGTAACCTCTGTTTCATTTTTTAACGAGGTTGCCACAAAGATGAAAAAACTATCCTCGTAAGTGGTTTCATTTTTTAACGAGCTTGAAATTAGAAAACTATGCTCAAAGACCTTTGTTTCACTTTTTAACGAGGTTGCCTCAGAGACGCAAAAAACTATCCTCGGAACTCTCTTCTTGATCATGGATTCCAAGAGGAATGCTTTGGAAGGACACCATGTCAAGGGACAAAACTCGATCATGGCTTCCAAGAGATCTTCACTAGACGGAAGGAACACACTATGGAACTAACACATGTCGAGGGTTGCGACATGGGTAAGGATGTCAGGCTCTAAAGACCCTATCGAAGAGATAACCATGTAAACTACAGGATCTAAGTCACCCGAAGTTGAAACCATGGGAGACAATGCCACATAATTGACCTGTGGCAAGGGTGATATTGTCTTTATATAAGAACCATTTAGGGAGGTAATCCAGTCAGGACCGATGAATGAAAGTTGATCAATATTCACCATTCTTCCATCGTGTGGGAAATATATCACGCAAAAAAGAGTGGACGCAATAGATTTCATGGAATAGACATAATCTCTCCCAAGGAATAAAGAAAAATCCAAGGGGCCTTGGACAACCATGACATCAATAAGACATTTTTCCCTCCCAAAGTTATAGGAAACTGAGGAAGGGTCCCTAAAGGTTGATTGGTTCTTCTATTAAAAGATAACAAATTCTGCGTAATCGAGGCAAGTTGAGGACAACCCAAAGATTTCCAAGCAAAAGTGGACAAAATGCTAATGGACGCACCTTCATGTATCAACGTCTGAGGAACATCCCGACCACAAACTTGCACTGTAATCTGGAAAGGAATGTGAGAGGGAAGACGAGGTCCAGTTAGCACATCCCAATTAAAAAGGATGGCCTCATTACTTGGAGGGGGTTTCATGGGAGAACGAGGAATACCCCTCGACACGGCGGAGTCTGTATCAACGAGGAAAATGTGGGCAGTATCAGGTTTAATCTCGAGCGGGAGAGTAGGATCAACCGATCATGAGATCGGATCGACCACTTGGGTTGCATTCTCCAAGGGGAGAATGCGATCGATGCTTGGAAGAGGAACGACTGCTTAGGTTTCACTCTCTAACAGGAGAATGGGATCAACCAAGGATGGGATCAAATCGACCACTTGGTCTACTAGTTCAACCAAGGACGTGACCATATTGACCACTTGATCAACCAGACTAACCGATGGGGGAACCGGATTGATCATTCCATCAACTACAGGTGGGTTGAGAGAAAGCTTGTGATAAGTAGCTGGAAGATGAGGCTGTGAAACAGTCATGTCTTCCAGGAATTTTGAGGCTTTTTCTATATGAGGGCAAATATGAGTTAGATGACGCCCTTTGCATAACATACATGAGAACTTGGCTCTATTTTTCTTCTTCCCAACTGTATCATGACTAGTCGACGGGAAGTCATCAACATGTTGTTCAGAGGCTAACGACATGGGTTGGTGAGGATGTGTAGACCATGCTTCTATAACCTTGGATAGACCAGGGCAATCCTTAAGAAGATGGCTACCCTTACAAATCCTACAAGGGTACTTGGGCTTACAGGTTGTTTGGGTGATCTTGACATCATCAACACTCCTAGCACGATCAACAGTAACTGGTTGTTTTCCAACATGTCCGTTAGTGGTTGGAAGTTTGGATCCTTTCTTATTTTTCTTCTTCTTATTCTTCCTTTTCTTCCTCTTTTTATTCACCGAGTTACTATCTTGAGAGATTTCACTCGGTGAAGAAGATGAAATGGAAGAAGACCTTGCAAGCGAAGAAGGCGAAGAAGACCTTACTGGTGAAGAAGGGGAAGAATCAACATGAGGTTGATTCTCTTGGGGGGAAGTGCTTGTGAATGAAGCATTAACTGCATTCGGGATTACCTGAGTGGAAAACAACCATACCGGTAATCCAATTGTGAGACCTGGAAGGCTCAAAGTAGCAATATGAGGAGGACTAATGTTTCCGTAAGAAGGAAAAACAAAAGGTTCCCCTGGAAAAGGAGTTCCTTCATTGGTCATTCCGGGAACTGACGCCATAAAAATAAAGATCCAATCTAGAGTCCACTAGTGAAAACAAATAGCACACGTTTATAAGCGCTTTATTTTTAAGGCTGTTGTTACTCAAGAGGAAAATGGCGTGGACAATATGGTGTTTTGACCGACTCGAAAGTTATGCACAGAGATGAAGATGCAATCTTTTCATTTCGATGAAATCTATGCTACGAGAAGGAGAAAACATTTATCATTCCCATATGCATAATGTCCCAAAATTTTAAAACTCATCAATATCAATATCTTCAAGAAATTATACAAAGAGACTGTACACCAATACATGATTCATGGCCCCCCTCAGCCATGAGGTGGAAAATTTTTCAAAATTTAAGACCTAAAAATGCCAAGAATAATGCAATTTCGCTACTTCAAATGCAAGGATGCCCCCAATCTAATATAAAGAAAGAAATTAAATCCTTTTGTTTCAAAAAAATCACTAAAAGAAATAATGAACTTTCTTAAAACAAAGAAACCCAAACTAAAATTTTTCTTTTAAAGAGAACTATTCAGAAGAAATATGATCTTTCCCTAAACAACCCTAAAGAAAACACACACTTTGTAATTGAAAGACACTCAAAGCAAGAGACTAATCCTTCAAAACCAAACAAAGCAAAGATGGCTAAAATCAACTCAAAGGATATCAAGCAGACTGTAAACAGATCAATATAGGCTCCAAAAGTTCAATCCAGTTGATCAAAGCAAAACTGGGCATCAAAAGATAACAAGACCCAATCCAAAAAAAAATTACAAACAAGTTCGCAAGCCAGCAGTATATTACAGTGAGAAAATCAACAATTTTTGCAGGCTAGCAATGGGTAGGGTGCGAAAATGTCGCACTGGTTTAAACAGTGAGGTACGAAAATCAAAGTTTTTCGTAGGTTGTATATAGGTGAAGTGCGGGAATGTTTGTAATCAAAAGCAATTTGGAAAAAGGACAAAGAGTCTAAGTGAACTTTCAGATCCAAAGAGTCTGGATGGATCTCCCACAAACTCAGAGACCGGAAATCAAGCAATCAAAGCAAGGGAAACTAGACTAACTAGGAAACAATCCGTTCCCCAGTGGAGTCACCAATTTTGTTATTGGATAAATTGGTAGGTCCAAACACTAACTGATCTCCCTAGATCCACCTAGATCTATAACAAAACACACCAAAACATGACGCTTTCCTTAAGTTTTAAATATTGAATTTACTAATTAAAGAGGGATAGGTGACATACAATTTAAATGCCTCTTCCTCTAGCCATCACCATCCTAGCTCCGTTCTAACACTCATATAATGATGATCCTACAAAAGAACACAACCAACCAAAGTGATAGTAATAGCATAAACTCAATATAAACCTATGTATGTGATCAAGGAATCATACAATAAAACACAACAAGATTTATAGGAAAGAATTATATTACTGTATCATATTAAAAGTGAAAGAGAGATTACAACCATGGCCTTGATTTCGTAAGGTCCCTTCCAACTATCCTTCGTTCCCCACACACTTCCACTCCAAGAATTCTGAGAGCAGATATCTGATAATATTCACAATCTATCTTGACAAAGTGGCTCATCTAGCCAAGCTAACAATCTCCAAAGCTCAATCCAATCCAAGCTAATCCCAAAATCTAGCCTTCTCCATGAGAGATCCTATTACAGAAGGTTCATAGTAGGGTTCTCTAAGATTTCTCATCCCATCACTTCTTTTCGAAAGAAGGGAACTAAATTTGAATGGACACTCAAGTGCGAAAAGAATTTTAATCTATTGAAGGAATTACTTACTAGTGCACCTGTGTTAAAGATTGTTGACCCAAATGAAAGTTTTGTGGTATGTACAGATGCATGTAAGGAATATATTGGGGGATTCCTCACGCAAAATGGACATGTCATTGGATATGAGTCCAAAAATCTTAAGGAACATGAGAGGAACTATCCCATGCATGACTTGGAACTTGCTGCCATTGTTCACGCCTTGAGGATGTGGAGGAATTATCTCATGAGTAAGAAATTTGAATTAAGGATAGACCACATTGGCCTAAAGCATCTTTTTGAATAGCCAACCTTGAATTCCAGGAAAACAAGATGGTTGGAATTTTTAAGTGAATATGACTTTGATATCAAGCATATCAAGGGAAAGGAAAATAAAGTTGTTGATGCACTTAGTAGAAGAGTGCATATCATGCATGCTATTGCTGTCAGTATGCATCAATCAGACTTGAAGAGCATAATTTTAGATGGTCTTGTTACAAACCAGCATTACCTACAGGTAAAAAAAAACTTACATAAAGGAGACGTACAACAAAAAATAAAGGAGTACGAGATAAAGGAAGACGGATTACTCATGCAAAAAAATAGAATCTATGTTCCTAGTTCTGGAGAACTGAGGAATTTAGTACTGAAGGAAATGCATGATGTTCCTTATGCTGGACATCCCAGTTACCAGAAAAAAAAATGACAATAGTAAGAAGTCAGTTCTTTTGGCTGACAATGAAGAGGGATGTTGTTGATTACATCACTCGATGTATAGAATGTCAGAAGGTGAAGGATGAGGATAGGCACCCAGCAGGTTTGTTGCAGCCATTTCCAATCCCAGAGAAGAAATGGGAAGTGATCACCATGGATTTCATCATAGGATTACCCAGAACGAATAAGTACATGATTCAATCATGGTGGTGATTGAAAAAATAACAAAGGCTGCTCATTTTGTTCCTGTGAAGACAACGCATACAATGGCTAATATTGCAGAAATTTTCATGAAGTAAATTGCTAGGTTGCATGGGATACCTAGGACAATCGTCTGGGACAGAGATATGAATTTTACCTCTAATTTCTGGAGGGTTTGTTTAAAGGATTTGGCACAAATATAAACTTTTCCACAACATATCATCCCCAGACATATGGGAAAACAGAGAGATTCAATCAAATAATTGAAGACATGTTGAGAATGTATGTGATGGATAAGCCATCTAAGTGGGAAGATTACTTACACTTGGTTGAGTTTGCATATAATAATGGGTATCAAGCTTAACTGAGAATGAGCCCATTTGAAGCCTTGTACAGTAGGAAATGTGATACTCCATTAAGCTAGGACAACCTAGCAGATAGAGTGGTACTTGGGTTGGGGTTGCTCAAGGAAATGGAAGACCAGGTGGTCAAGATCAAGAAGAATTTAAAGGCATCTCAGGAAAGATAGAAATTTTATGCAGACAAGAACAGGACAGCTAGAGAATTTAAATTAGGGGAGCATGTACTTTTGAAATTGAAGCCCAAGAAAATCTCTTTGAAATTGGGTAGTTGTACAAAGCCGGCAGCCAAATTCTATGGTCCATTTGAAATATTGGACAGAATAGGGCTCGTTGCATACATGCTTGCATTTCCTGCTTCCATGAATATGCATAATGTATTTCATGTCTCTTTACTAAAGAAATATGTACATGGTCCTAACCATGTTATTTATTGGCATCTGATTCAAGTAGAGACAGAGGGAGATTTTTAGGTTCATCCAGTGCGGGTATTGGACAGAAAAGTCAAAATGCTATGGAATCGAGCTATAGAGATGGTAACAGTTCAGTCGACCTGCTACTGTCCTGAAGATGATACCTGGGAGCATGAAGATGCCATGCGGGAAGAGTACCTGCAACTTTTTGAATAAATTTGAGATTTTGATATCTATTTTGTATATGCATTGAGGACAGTGCCAAAATAAGAGGGAGGGGGTGTAACACACTAGGTTTTGAACCCCCATTTTAAATAATATATTATTACAATGTTGAGAGGCCAGGGTGCCCAAACAATTATAATAATAAATACATGGTTGGTTGCTAGACAGACAAGAACTAGAGTTATAGGGGGCTATGATTTCACAAGAGAGGGGGCTTGAGGGGCTAAGTGTTTATTCCTATTTTAATTACCCATTTTTGTCTAAGGGAGGGGATCGGTTACGTGAGCTTCTTAGGGAAGGCCATGAGGTTCTTGATTCCCCATGAAATTACTTAAACCCGCCTCTGGTCTGATGGGGGGGTTGAACTGATGGCTTGTTCTATGATTTCCTGTATGTTCAATCATTTCCCTCGTGCACTTTCATGCACCCACTTACCCATTCATTCATCCATCCTCATCCGCGTCTTGGCTTGGGAAAGGGAACCAAACTGCTGAAGAATTAGCCACGGTATGGTGGGATGTAGTGGTCGTTGGTGTGATCCAGTCGTAACTTGAGGCATGCATGTCTAAGATGTGTTTGCCTGTGTCCATCATTCCTCACAGTTGTGAGTCCTAAGAGTTCTAGCATTAAGATTCTGGACCAGTTGCACTGGAGCCCGAATAAGGAGAAGGATTGCCTGACAGACTGCATGGCAGAGAAGGGTGGAGGTTCGTTCTCTCGGGTGGTGCAATATGGGTAGAAGAGAGTTGGGTACTTGGATTGTTGTGACAGTTGGGAAGCCTGTGATAGCTTGGGTGTTGACTGGTTTGGTAATCCAAGTAACACTATGGAACCATCCTTGTGGATTCATAGCCCTGGCTGAGGGGTGATGTTGTTGTTTATTTTTTGAACAGTAGTGTCTACGGTTGGGTGGAACGTCCTTGGTCTGCAGCCAGTTGGTGTCATCTTTCATCAAGATAAGTGCTCTTTGTTATGGTATCATTTACATGTATATGAATGTATTTCTGTTGTATATTTAATTATCTTTTAATTGAATCTTTAGACTATGCATGCTTGCTGACTATTGTTGTGCATGTTGTTAAAGTCTTTTCTTTTATGCATCCTTAAATTTTAAAAAGGGATCGGTAAGAGAAAGAAGTCCAAGGGTCGTCTTGAAGGTAGCATACCCCAGCCTGTGGGTGGTTGGGTATGTTACATGCTCGTAGGATTACAATTTTAAGCATGGAAGGTCTCCTTCTAGCTCATCAACAAATCCCTAATATTATGCAACGAATGCCCACAATAGTACTCTCATACTTTATAATTGAATCCTCCATACATAGGGTGATCTTCCTAAACCCAAATAATTGCTCAATTAAGCCTTTATACTTCAGTTAGGGAAAACAAACCCTATCTTTCTAGAAACCAACTAAACCATGACAAATTACATTAATTCAAATTTTAGGGAACCCACTACCTTAATAAATGTCAATACCCCTAGGTCTAATCAACAAGGTTGATCTCAGTCATTGAGGGTGGGGATGGGGGAGAGAGTGAGAAAATATATTAATATATTTTCTCACTCTCTTTCCCCACCCTTGTGTGTGTGTGTGTGTGTGTGTGTGTGTGTGTGATCACTAAGGGTTAGGGTGGGGGAGAGAGTGATCAAATATTATTAAGGGTGGGGATGGGGAAGAGAGTGAGAAAATGTTTTAATATATTTTCTCACTCTCTCCCGCCACCCCTAGTGAGTAAATATATAATGAAGGTGAAGATGTGGCTTGAGTGTTGGAAAATATATCAATATATTTACTCACGCTCTCCCCCCACCCACACCAATATATTTAATCACTCTCTCCCTCCACCCACACTCTGAATGTGGGTGGAGGGTGAGGGTGATGGTAGAGATTGATCAATTATATTAATATATTTTTTCACTCTCTCCCCTTACGCCCTTAATGTATTTCTCACTTCTCCCCCCACCCCCTTAATGTATTTTCTCACTCTCTCCCTCGACCCCAACCCTTAAGCCTCAATCACCCACACACAAAAACTATATCGACTTTCAATGAGAAATCACTTCTGCTATGATAAGAAAAACACACTACTTACGCATAAATGCAATAATATCACATGTGAAATTAATAGATGCAGAAATATCACAAGTGACATAGACAGAACATAACACAAGATTCAGAATATGAATATGAAACATAATTCTTACAATATATGGTAGAGATTACAATACAAGATAAAATACACACTCTTGAAACTCAAGACTTTACACAAACATGTTTCTCTACAACTCACTCTTTCGCAACCAAACAAAGAAAACTCATCTAAGCACACTATTTCTAGATGTAATGTCTAGATGTAAGGTTCTTAACAAAGAACCAAACACTTCCTCTTATAACAACCAAGGAAGGATCTGGAAGCTCTATACAAAATTCCTTGTGGAGGCTTCCTTTAGTCTATTCATCTACTTTTACTATTATATATTCCACTTTTGGGAAAGTGGAGACACTATTCACTAATTTAAATGTGTTAGATTCCATGTTATGCATCATGAAAAACAACTTTTTTATCATGGGATATCTTGCTAAATTAATCCTTGAAACATGTCTTCAAGGTAGCACTAATGACACACATGACAAGACACAAACCAACTCTGGAAATACATCACTAGCACAATGGTTACATGCCAACCATTATAGAAAATATGTACAAAATATTACAATGTGTACAAGGTTCCACACACACCCCTATGTTATTCACTGGGAGGAAGCACATCATTTGGATCATTGACATCTAGATATAGATGTGGATCTAGTTCATCATCCAAATCAAATTATAATTCTAAGTTAGTGTCATAGGGGTTTATCTTGATTTTTTCATCACCAATTTTATATCAGCAGACATTGATTACTGAAGCATAGAAGGGAGGCATGACATCCTTGATATACCATTGATTTGTAGGGTAACTTTGAAATGTAAAATTACATTGGTACCCTGACTAGTTTTGGATCACTTGCCATGGGACAAGGTCTACACATTTAAATTCAATAAAGAAAAGATGGCCTAAACCATACCTAACACACTCTTGGATATGCAAGTCAAAATAATGCAACCTATCAAGAGTAAGAATATTGGCACTACAAGGCAGGTGTTTACTAATGAAGATTTTCTAATATGGAAACCATGAGTAGGAAAATGAAAATGGAAAGCTAGAAACTATGATTCACATGTTTTTTTTCTTTTGTGATGAATGCAAGAAGATGTTTTCAATGGGAGAATGAATTATGTCTCTCCCTAAATACTAATGAAAGATAATCTTTCCAAAGACCAGTTCTAAAAACATAAGATTAAAAGTTTCTTTAAGGATATACCTATCTTGGAAATACAATTTACAAAGAATGGAAGATTGAATCTCCCAAGGACAAAAATTAATGCATTCTAAAATATCTAGAGGTTGGGAACTAGGGATTCAACACTTGCTTGATTCTTGCTCGCTTGTGATCATGGAAATTCTATGGAGTTGGAATTGGAGATCATCTTCATATTCAAAGTCTGAAAGATAATATTCTTCTACTACTTCTCTACAGAGGAAAAATAAATCTTTGCCGAAATGATATTCATCAGTTTTGACTAAGACATAATATTTATATCTAAAGTCTAGATCTGCAAGTAAAGGTTTAATTTTCTTTGAAGCCTTATTATTTTTGGGACACTGATCAACAAAATAACCATATTATTTGGAATAGAAACATTGCACCATTTTCATATCTTTTGTTTACTTGTTTTCCGATCCATCTGATATCTAATATAAATTCAATTATTTCTTCCCAACTCTCCATATCTAGATATTCCTTTGAATTGAGATTCCATTTTGTAATCACTTCACAATCCTTCGCATTTTTTATGCTTTCTAGACCTAGTTTGGACTTTACAACCAAAATCATTTTTATCAAGATGAGAAGAACATACTTTACAGTCAACCCTCCTTTGCATATTATCGATGATGTTCACAAGTATTATGTTATTTCAACCGTATGTAATGGCATATTCAATTATTTGAAGAATACCTAAACACGCATCGAAGCAAGGATGATTGGAAAAACAACAATTTTATCATATGTGGTTTTGGCCATGTCTATTGTATAGATACTAGTATAATAATGTTTCATTTTTAGGTCATGCATTCCATCAGACTAATATAAAAAATCTTGCATATAATGAAAATATTCAACTTTGAGGGAACATTTACATATATAATAAGAGAGAAACATTGTCGACTTCTCCTTTTTCTTATCAGTTGTTAGCACTCTGTAAATCTATTCAGCTGATAAACAGATGACAGAGCTAATTGTTTCAACCAACTTTGAGGCCCAAAACTAGCCTTTCGGACCTGGAGAGGGCTCTCTCAGGAGGCTCTCTCTCCACACAGGATATGGCTTTAAATTTGTGGCTAGATTTAACACCTTTGATATGATGGGTTCTGGTTATATTGGCACAAGAAAATAAGACTTTGGGCTATGGAGTCGATTCGAGGAAACAACATAAACAAATGACTCGGTGACTGAACTTTGAGAGGATAAAGGTTAAGTGAGCAATGGTCTTCAATGTAAAATAGTAATGTGTGGTGGAGACAAATTACAAGAAGTAACTCAGAGCACCACAGCGAGCGAATTCGGAGTTAACTTTTAGAAGAAAAACATTTTTTCTAAATGGCGTGAATAAGGGGCGTTGCGCAGTGAATCCACAGGTTCAAAAATTCATTCTGAATTAGACAGAAAAAGATATGAATGCAGATAACAAGAAGCACGTATGCAAGAAAGGGAAAACAATACATCCAACTGCTACGATTAGAATCTTTTTATCAAAATTACAGGACTTTTGCATTAAGTTTCGATCGAACTCAAATTACATGCAATAGCTATTGTCTATACCAATGTTTTGCAAACCAACCTCGCTTACATCGAAAAAATCAAATATATAAACGAGGGTGTCGCTTGGGCAACCCTACCTTTCTAACTGCTATGTCTACAGACTTGGGAACTGACTGTTTTGCATTACAAAACTCTTCACATGACGTTTTCCAAAAATAGACAAAAGGCACATCTGGCTACATCATGATCGTTGCAATCTTCCACGGGGATTTAGTCGTTGATCAGGTATCCGGGTGGACAAGTGTCTGTCAGAGTCCCGCTTTCTGCTGTAACGGCTTTGTTTTTCTGTTGTGCGCTCATTTGTTGGGGGAAGTGTGTACGACAAGTGGTTGTAGACAATTATGGTCATTGTTAAAATGGAAAATGTCTTAGGTGATGGTCTCCTTCAAAATTATCAAGATTTGTCTCGACTAGGAACAAACTCGGCTAATCTTGTTTCTTCTGCTCGCTGGCAAGAGCTGCGTGGGCTATCTCTTCGGTCGCTTCACATACTCTTGAGTGTTTGTCATACCTTTATTCTTCCATCCACTGAGCTCTGCACAGTTGTACAATCGTATCCTGTGCCTCTCGGAGATGTCTCTTGAGCCACGTCACATTCCCTTCGTGACCCTGTGTTGTCGATGCTTCCGTGATCTTTGTCGCCAGCTATTGTCTTAGCTCCCTGTTTTCTTGGTACAACTTGGCGATGGCTAGCTTCGCTTGCTTCAAATGTTGATATGTCTCTTGATCATTTGAGCCTATGGCATCCATCCTCCACGTTCTTCTTCCACTTCCTTGGTTAGCACTTTCCAAAGGCTCCAGGCAGACAACGCGCATAAGTAATTGTTCAGCGATTGGTGGTGCGTGCGGATCATCTGAGATTCAAGTTTCCTTGGATTTCTTTTTCTTCCTTGGTCTGCCCCTTCTCCGAGGTATCTGTTGTTTGGGAGAGAGGACTTCTATTGTCCTTCCCTGCTATGTGGTTCCTTCCATTCCAAGTTATGTGCAGTGTGATGTCGTCTTTCCCGTTGGTAAATGGAAAATCTCCCTTTTATCTTTGGGGATGCCTATTGTGAGCGAGAATGAATCAAAATAACTCTAGGGCTTAGGTCTGGCGATCCTTTCACTATGTGTACCCTTCTTCATGTTCTGAGAGGTCTCCATGGCGCAATCAGTATCTGTCTTATGCGTAGTATGTCGGGCAGATGCCCAAGATGGAGAATCCGATTGACCTTGGCCTATGAGAAAACTTACAGACAGATCTTGAAACTAATTTCGCAAATAACATGGGTGCAGGAGCTCTGGGATTTATAACAAAACCAGCGGAAGGAGGAATTGTGCCAAGGAACAGTGAACTCATGGTGACTGGATATTTTGAATAGAATTGCATATTTTCCATAACACATCCCTATGTGTAGAGTACAAGTGATAAGGGTTGCAAGGCATACGTGATGTGAATGGCGCAATTTTTCATTCCTTCGGTCTCCATGATGAACTGATAATAGTTACAACACCTGTTGATGCTACCTCCATTAACTACTTGACTTGACCTGGGGCACGTAGAGACCAACTTTGATAGGACCCAACTTTCTGGGAATGACATACCAGTACCCTTTACTTACGTTTTGATTCTGACATCCCTTCCTGCTTCCAAGGGCCAACCGACCACTTGCTAACTTCGAACCCCTCATTGTTACATACCTGAATTCATGTGCTTTGACACATGGGCCATAACTCAACCAAAAATCGACTCTAATTGAAAGAAAAATGACGACGCTAACATCAGTAAGACTTCCAACAAATGAATTAATTATTGTTGTTAGTAAACAAGTAAGCCCTCCTTGGAAGAGTTGATTTTGATAATATATACCAAGTGAATCCAATCAACTTTTGATATTGCCAATAATCCCAAAATAAAGTAATATGTCAACTTATGTAGGTTATTTTCCCAATGAAATCATTCAAATATTTGCCCATCCTACCATCCCATGAATCATTTGAAGAATTTTGTTCTCAATATGATTATCCACAATACAGTAAACTATTATTCAAGTTCTAATTTATTGTGGTAAATGTTGTATGCTTGGTAGTATTCATTTCTTCATCAACAATAATTGAGCAAGAATTTTTGTAGTTGGCACTTGTTCTATAGATTTCTTAACTATCTAATGTTGCTCAAACTCTTCGTCTTTTCTTCTTGTGAATTATTTACACAGGGTCTCCACTTAGTGAACCTGTGACATAGCACTTGCATTTGTGGTATATTAAATAATACCGCTAATTTCACTATATATTGGAAAATACCTCCCAAAATCCTTTTGTTGAACCCCCCTCCCAATACACCTTTCCAATTAAAAAACCCCTATTTTTACTAAATATCCCATATTGTTGTACCAGATTTCCCTTTTTATACCCCCCAATACCTATAACCCCCTCGT
>ML785881.1:249104-280555 GCA_009831015.1 Picea engelmannii
CACCATTTTAAAACCCCCTTTATGAATGAATGTGATAATATATTGGTCAGCAAGGTGAAGCCCTCGTGATTCTTTAGCACTTCTTTTAGAATCTTTCTTTTCTTCATGTACTTGATCCATTTCTACTAGAGAGATACCTAGGATGAAATCAAATAGATCATCATTATTCTCAACATATTCTCTTCATTTGGTAGATTTTTTCTCTTCACGAAACTATTTCCTTTCTACCAAAGATAATCCAAGAATAAAATCAAACAAATCATCTTCTTCTATAGAGTTATCTACATAATCTATCTTAACCATATTTACAAATTGTTATTTTTCTTTATCTACTTGAATAGATGGTTTCAATGATCTATCTTTTTTATTCTCTACCCAAATCTTTTGAGACAAAGTGGTGATATTAACCCAAGAAGAGAGGGGTTGAATATTTGAAGTAGATATATAAGAAAGAGACGTCTCTTTCTTCTTTTTTTCATTGGTCTTCTTGGGCTCTTTGGATACAATTTTCTTATGGATTTTATCAATATCTCGTTCAATACATGTCACTCCAGATTCTATGGCAGGCATATATCTTAAATGACCATCAAATTTTTCTAGCATGGTATGCACTTCTTTTGCAACTTCATCAAGATTACTAGAAAGACATTTTAGTGCAATTTTTTTCCAATCCTATAACGGGAGAGAGTTGTCAATATAATATTTTCTTTTGCAGGCAAATCTACTTTGCAAAACACTTAATCTTACCATCTTCAGGCCATTTAACTAAATATATAAGAGGAGGGAATCTTCCTTCTATATAATAAGTTTTTCATTGGGGAACAAGATTCTCTTGATGTTCATTTTCCCTCGGGAGCTTGTATTTAGATACCATTATAACAACATGTTTAGATGGATTTCTAACAATAGATTTGCACTTATTACATTTAATATTTTTCTTTTCCAAACTAACTTCTTCATGTAAGCAATCTAAACCTTCATGCTTTAAGGTAGAAGACAAACTTTCTATGAAATAGATGTTAGACCTTCATTTATCAATCTTTTGGATTCTTTTATTTGTTGGCGTAGATCATTTTATTTCTAATAAAACTGGGGAAGTATTTACAGACTATCTTTTGGGAACTTTCAACTCTTTCCAAGAGATTGTAGAGGTAGCAATTGCCTAATTTTGATAATCAGTTTGCATTACTACACTATCTCCTTTCATTCGACCATGTACTCCAAAAAAATTAGAGTATTTGTGACTCTAAATACTACTTTATAATGCAAATCAAGGTGTTCACTTTTGTGATTCGAAAAAAGTTCAAAAGTATGGAGTTGAAGGGTCAAAACATCCAAAATATTTGGATCTGACAAGGATAGAGAAAAAATGGAATATACAGATAAATATACAGGACCATCATTGAGAGGCACTCGCATGGCTCCAATTAAATCATAAAAAAAATCAATATGTTTGGAGTCCATGAGATATGCTAAGACCGAGGCATTCAATCCACAACAAAAGAGAGGGATAATTCCTGCTTGCACACAACCAAGATGGAGGAATTTATATCCAACATTCTTAACTTTTATTTAAAAATCTAAATTAGAAAATTACATGATATTGGGTTGAAAAGATGATATGAGAAGAAATCAAAGATGGCACTTACACTAGGATCACATATAACACTAAGATATATATATGGAACAAAACAAATGTTACCACTTTTATAAGACTTCCATGACATTATGGTTTTGATACCATTTTGTCTTCACTAGCTCAGATACCATTTTGGCCTCACTTACCCACACATAAACAACACTAACTATTAGGTAGTGTATCTCTCTTACCACAATGGAAGCAATCCTCTCACTCAATGGTCGGTGTAGTTTGTGTGTGCAGGTGAGCAAGGCCAAAGTGGTATTAGGATATATTATGATTGAACTCTTTTGAGTTCTCTAGCAACTTTGGTTGTGAGTAGAATGTGGATAAGGAGGTCTCGTCGGGACTTGTAGTTAGAGGTGTAAGTCACAAGAGTGTGTGAAGTGTATTATGGTGGTAGGCAATGATTTTGGTCATCCTATAACTCGAGGCAATTTTCTTAGCCGAACCCTCTGAATCACAAGTATCTAGCATATAAATATTTAAACAATGCATCTTCCAATCCAATGGATAGTGTTGTGTTTGATAGTTGTTCATCCCATATTTCTACTTCTACCTCTTCCTCATATGTTGATTCATCTTATACCAATTCTCATTTTGTTTATCATTCTATATGAATGATAAAGTGATACAATATCATGGAAGAAAAACTCCAAAAACAATTAGTCACCCTGCTTGAATATGTTAAGACTATTTCACCTTTGAAGTCCAAAAACAATTTTCTATGTTGAGAGAAATCTAGTATTTACAAAAACGACTTGCTTCTCTACAACAAACTACTCGTGTTTCACATCCTTCCTCTTCTCCTTCTAATAAATTCTTCTTATAAGAAACTGTACCTATGTTTCTTGAAACAACCAATGAAAGTTTTGGAACATGTATAGAATCTTCTAGTGTTGTATATTAAGATAGTCCAAATAATTATCCAGATTTACCTAGAAATTATTCTAGTTTTGTTTCTAGTAGTGTTCCTAAGCCTTGTTGTAAAGAACCCCTATATCAAACTTTGTTCCTAATTGCATCCACTCCATATTCAAAATTGAATCCAAGTGTCATCAATCTACAAGAAGAAAATAATGCTAATATTTTAAGAAAAAGAGAAAGACAACATCAGATCATTGCACTTCAAAAAGAAAAGTTGAAGATGCAAGAAGAAAGGTTACAAAAATCAATCATCATAGAAGAATTGGAAATTGCTAGCCAATTTTCTACTATAAATTTAAATGATGAAGAATATCAATGAATTCAAAAAAATGAAGAATATTTGGAAAATTGTAAAGAATTGATATCTCCTTTGGATCATACATCTTATAAAATGCAAATTGAAGAATTTGAAAGGAAAAGTGATCTTCATTATGAAGATATTTTGGATTCAAAAGAAGATATCAAGATGATCAATCCATCCATGTCTTCATTACAAGAATCCAAATAGGAATTTGTAGCCTATGAGTTCCAATTCAAATGAATGAAATCTTATAATATCCATGTCCCTATCGATGTTGATGCTTCGGTAGCATCAGGAGGCATTCTCATTATGGAGTGTGGTGATAATACTTCCCTTGCTAAGAGGGAGTGTTGATTTTTGTAGCTTTGGGTAGGTAATCTCACATGGCCCTAGGTGTTGGGCATGTGGGAATCGTTGTGGGAACCACATCACACTTTTGGTTTGGTGAAAAACCCCTTGTATTTGAGTGGGGGCTTCATGGGTTTGGTGATGGGATTTGTAGGTTTGTGTTGGGTCTTCACACCCACAAGGAAATCCTAAGTCGGTGTTGACTTGTGGAGGGGCTTCTATGTTAACCCCTAGTACTTGTATATAAAGGAGAGAGGTCATTGTGACATTATGTATCATGTAGAGTGTGTGGATACATGATGGAGCTAGCATAAGTGAGTTTGCACTTGTGCTAGGAGGATTGGTGATCTCATCAAAGTGGAAGTCTGCAATGTGGCGAATCTAACCCAAGAGAGAGAGAGAAGCAAAGAATGTCACATGTGTGGAGCGAATTTTTCATACCATATGTGATTTGAAAGAGGAAGAAGCGTGTATATACGTGGGTTGCAGATGGACGAATCGTGTACATGGTATACATGATTTGCAGTGGAGAAAACCATGTTTGTATGCAGGTTTCCAATTGGTGAATCATGTATTTGAAGTTTCTGAGAAGGTATCGATTTGTACAGGTTGACAGGTGACATCAGCAGGCAGTACAGGTGGTCTACAGTAGATTTGTGTGCAAATGAGATTTCCAGATATTGATGAGGTTTGTTTTTCATATTTGTATGGTCATTGGAGAACAAGTTTGTTCTCGGTTTTGGTGACTTTGGAGGACAAGGTTGTCCTCATATTTTTGTGATATTGTATTGGCTTGGAGGGTTGGTTTTTCCCTCAATATTTATGATGATAATAAGACTACATAATTGAAATTGTGTCTCATGTGTATTGATGATTCATGTCTGATCTTTGTGTTTCCACTCCATATGTTTTTAGTCAATAATTTTAGTGTAAATTACTTCAGTGATAACAACTAGGGTTTTACTGTTAGATCACTAAGAAGCAATTTTTAGATCTAAAATTAGTCAAATAGAGTTGCATGTGAAAATTAGCAATCGATACTAGAGCTTCCATTTCCTTAGCTAAATAAATTGCTTTCATGTTGTTGTTTGGATTCCTAGTACCAATATCTTAACATTTGCTTGCAAAGAGAAAAAATAATCTTTGTTATAGACAATGCCAATCCCTTTAATATTTTCAAGTATTGTATCTCTTATCAATTTCCTATAATTTAAAGAGCACGGTGTAAATATCCTCATTGGAAACAATTTCTTGAGTAAGCATCTACCCCTAACAATTTATGATAAGAAGATAAATTTGCATATAAATGGAAATATTGTTTATGTTCCTACTATGAGCATATACGAATAAAAGGTAAATGGGATTAGCACATGAAAAGATGAATAAAATCTTGAAAAGAGATTAAAATGGATTTCACATCTAGCAGAAGAAAAAAATAAAGGTATGAGAAGTATTTGAAGTAAATCAAAGAACTTGTTTTAAAGAATTGTTTCTTAGAACAACCTAATGCATTATAGTAAGGAGAAATGTATGTTGTAAGTTTTCCTAAAGTCCCCTATGTTAACCCCACTAAGTCTAACCATAGAGGAATGAAAGTTGAAGATCTTGCACAATGCCAAAAAGAGATCAATGACATCTTCGCCAGATGACTCATTGTTCCTTCTCGATCAAATTGGGCATGTACAAGATTTTACGTAAATAATAATGTTGAGAAAAAGTGAGGTAAGAACAGATTAGTTGTAGAATACTCCCCTCTCAATGAATTCTTGAAGGAAATTAAGCATCATGTTCCTAATAAATATTATCTTATCAAAAGAATGAAAGGATGTCATATATTTTCTAAATTTTAATTGAAATCTAGATTTTGGCAAATAACCATTAGGCTTGAAGATAGATATAAAACAACCTCCATTGTTACAATGGGACAATATGAATGGAATGTTATTCCTTTTGGTTTAAATAATGCTCCCAGTGAATTTCAACACATAATGGACAATGTTTTTCATCCATGCATAAAATTTATTGTTGTATATATTGACGATATTTGTATTTTCAGTAAATGTTGGAAAGAGCATATATGACATTTTGAGAAGTTATATAATATTGTATAGAATCATGGTTTAGTACTCTCTGCTAGAGATGATAAAATGATCATTGGAGTTACTGAAATCAATATTCTAGGACTTCAAATATCTTTTGGAAAAATCATTCTCCAACCTCATATTCTGGAACATATTCATTCATTTCTAGATGAAATCAAAGATAAGACCCAACTTCAAATATTTCTTGGATGTATCAATTGTGTTGCTCCTTTCTATCTACATATGGTTGTAGATGGGAAATTATTGAAATAGAGACTGAAGAAAGACCTTCTTGCCTAGACAACAAAATCATATTGAATATGTGAGAAGAATAAAAGAAAATGCCATCATCTTTCTCCATTAAAGCTACCTGGTGAAGAAATAAATAATATCTATCCATCTGCAAGTGATGAGCATTCAAGAGTAGTATTAACATAGTCAACCCCTCAAGTATTTGAAGAAATTTATAGATTTGCATTTCATCAATTTAGTGGAGCTCAATTGAATTATTCGTCCACTCATAAAGAAGTTATGGTTGCAATTAAAGGTATAAACAGATTCTTAATATTTGTTGTTTCTAAAGAATTCACTTTGAATACAGATTTAATGAATATGCATAGATTTTTAACTTCATATAGCACTTAGAGATATTGGAAATAGTAGAATAATAAGATGGAATCTGTGTTTAGGAAATTTTGACATTAAGTTTGAATACATTGAAGGAAAAAACAATGCCTTTGTTGGTTTCTTAACAAAAGAATTTCAAGTTCCAAACAAGTAGTTCAAATGGTCAAACATGGAGAATCAAGTGAGCATGAAAAGGTTCTTCCTACATAATTATGCCTTGCTTGCAGAATTAAAGATATCCCTAAAATGATTCAAATCAAAATTCTTAAAAAATGGGCTTATCAAGCAAATTTGTATGATAATACAGAAGAATGGAGAAGAAAAATTTATTGCACCACTTATATTGATGGAGGTGACAAAGACCCGAGAAGAGTCTACTTATGATTATTTGATCCATGCAATGATCAGGATGATTGGTTGTCAAGTTTCAAAAAGAAGTTGTTATTAGTTTTGACTGCCATCTCCTTGTGACTCATCCTTGCAATTCTATATTTGAAATATTTATTGTTAAATATGTGGAAAGCCTTAAAGATACAGATCTAATCACAATTATGCAATCATAGCTATATATAGGTGCACAGTTTGAGTTATGCTTCAAATTTGTTATACTCTCAATGTAAGGTACTAGATATAATATAATATGCAAAACGAGAATATTCAGTAAATATCAATGGAACAACAAAATATTGAGAAGAGCAATACCAAAAATAATACATGTATTCAAAGAAATAAATTGATTCGGATTATTTTCGGCATGAAATGAGAGCAGAGATATAATAAATAAATGCACAGAGATATCGCAGATATTCAACAATATAACAGAAATGTATCAAAGATGCAACCATAAACACAGATATACAGTAATACACGATTTCTATTAATGAAAGAAATGTACAGAGACTGTAAAAATACAGAGTGAAAGACTCGCTAGAATGGTGGCAGCTTATCTCTGAGAAGAGATGTGACGGCTACTCGCATTCGCAAGAAGAAGATTACAATGAGGCCATGAAGGCATTTTTACAATAAGCAGGAATGCCAAAAACCCTAGACATTCAAAAACCTAACCCTAGGAGATGAAGCGCCAAAAGTCATGTGGGCCCCGTTTGGGTAAGTTGGTGCATCAACTTCCCAGGGTCGTAACTTGTGCATACGATCTTCGTTTTAGGCGTATGATAGCCCGTTGGAAAGGTATCATCAAGGAGATTCATTTTGGGGCCTCAATCATGCCTTTGGATTTCTTTGAGTTGGTTCAATCCCTAAAAACCTTCATTTAGGCCCTCAAAATGGCCCCGGAAGTTAAAAACTGCTAAAAATAGTAAATTGTCAAAATTGCAAGAAAAATGTTTTGAGCCAGTTGGAAAAGGTGGGTGGCCACTTATATCCACCTGGATCAATCCTCCCTCCTTAGGAAGCAATGGTATCCATTACGTTGAGTTCCCAGGGGAGAGGGAAAAGTGTTTGATGAATCTGCATCTTGGTGAGTTGCTTGCCTTGCTGGAGACGTCACACTGCTCAGTTTGAGGAAGTTTGTCATGAACCTGTGGAGGCTGAGGCTATTCAACAAGTTGAGCTACATGAGAGGACAATGTGCAGAAGGAATATTTGCGCTTTGCTGCAACCGTGTCGACCTGCTTCTGTTGGATAGAAGGTGTCTGGGGCGAGGTTGTAGTGGTTGCAGTGTCCTTATGTTCCCCTTTTGAATAGATTGTGAAGAAGTTGAATTTTGCAGTATGAGATACTACCTTGCGACACTTTTTTGGTGGAACAATATTTGGAACTACCTCTAGTATTCTGTAGAGATGACCCCCCAAAGTAACAATGACAGTACGGGGTCGAGACTCATAAACAACATGGCGTCTCCACATATATGGTTGACCCAAGAGAACATCACAGACATCCAATGGGGAAACATCACATAATGCATCATCTTTGAAGGGTTGGATGTCGTATGACAATCGACATTGTTGGCTGACACGGAGATCTCGTCCTTGGTGAAGCCACCCGATGTTGTATGGCTATGGGTGTGGTGTTGTCGACAATCCCAACTATTTTATGACCTCTGCTAAGATGAGGTTCTTCTGGCTTCCGCTATAAACAATAAAAAGCAGCGGTGTCCCCTTCACCCACATCTATGAATGAAAAAGGCGCTCCCTCTCTTCAGGATATGTTGATTCTTCTGGTTGAATTGTTGTGGTCATGACAATAGCAGTGGGGTCTGCGTCAATGATATGTCCTTTACCAGTATTTTTAGAATCAAATTTCAAATCAGGGTTCGGCTCCTTGTCTTTGATCTCGGCCACCAACGACTGTTTTGAGCGACATTCATCGGTATTGTGCCAGGGGCTTTTATGGAAATCACACCATTTTTTGGTGTCCTTCTTCGTCTTCCTGTGACCCTTCTTTTCTTGTGTCTTGGACTGGTTTTCGAGAGATTGCTTGTTAGGGCTGTCTTTGTCATACTTTGGTTGTTGTGGATTTTTAGACCCGAACTCCCGTTTGTTCTAGTGCTTAAATTTATGATCGATTTTAACAGCATATCGATAGGCAACACTGAGTGATGAGATGTCCAGAAAATCCATTTCAGTTTGGATGTATCTGTGTAGAGCCCCATGGTATTTTAGAACCAACTTTCGTTCAGAGTATTTGCTACCCAGCTTGCTGCACAAGGTATGGAAGGTATTGGTGAACTACGGAACTACTTGGCCCCTCTCTTGTTGCAGTGTGGTCCATCTCATGTATTGGTCCTCATAGTTACCAACATGGTAATATTGTTCCTTTACCACATCCACAAAAAAATCCCAAGTGGGCTCGGCCCCATATATTCTAGACTCCTTTGTGGAACTCTGCTCCCAAAAAGTTTCCCTCCAATGTTTGACATGGGGGAGAGCCTTAAGGAGCGCGAAGATGATCTTTTCTCTGTCGAAAAAATTCTGAACAGAGAAATAACCTTCTAACATATTTAACCATTTATCTAGGGCATTTGCATCTATCTTACCTTCAAATATAGGAATATCAAAATTGACATGTACCTTAAAAGGCGAGGTGCCTCCAAAGTGGCCTCTTGATGAAGATGCACCTGATGTTATTGGGAGGCGTTGAAAGATGTGAGAAAAATTCTCCATCATTTCATCCCTCTGTCGCATGAGAGCTTGCTCTGCAACAAACTTATAGGATCGTCTACTCCGTCGTTTTTCTTTTCTTCCGGCATTAAGGGTTTCTTAGGTGTGTGAGAGTGATTGTCCTCAAGAGAGACAAGCTCGAGACCCAACTTGCTATACTCGGACCTCGTCGGGGACATGCACTAAAAAAAACTGATCAAGAACAGCCTGCTCTGATACCACTGATCCAGATTATTTTC
Source organism: Picea engelmannii (assembly GCA_009831015.1). Lineage (NCBI taxonomy): Eukaryota > Viridiplantae > Streptophyta > Pinopsida > Pinales > Pinaceae > Picea > Picea engelmannii. The sequence goes on from ML785881.1 coordinate 258,386, forward strand.
GGCATGAAATGAGAGCGGAGATATAATAAAAAAATGCATAGAGATATCGCAGATATTCAACAATATAAGAGAAATGTATCAGAGATGCAACCATAAACACATATATACAGTAATACACGATTTCCATTAATGAAAGAAACGTACAGAGGTTGTAAAAATACAGAGTAAAAGACTCGCTAGAATGGTGGCAGCTTATCTCTGAGAAGAGATGTGACAGCTACTCGCATTCACAAGAAGAAGATTACAATGAGGCTCTGAAGGCCTTTTTACAATAAGCAGGAATGCGAAAAACCCTAGACATCCAAAAACCTAACCCTAGGAGATGAAGCGCCAAAAGTCATGTGGGCCCCACTTGGGTAAGTTGGTGCATCAACTTCTCGGGGTCGTAACTTTTGCATACGATCTCTCTTTTAAGCGTATGATAGCTCGTTGGAAAGGTATCATTGAGGAGATTCATTTTGGGGCCTCAATCATGTCTTTGGCTATCATTGAGTTGGGTCAATCCCGAAAAACCTTCATTTAGGCCCTCAAAATGGCCCCAGAAGTTAAAAACTACTAAAAATAGTAAATTGCCAAAATTGCCAGAAAATTGTTTTGAGCCAGTTGGAAAAGGTGGGTGGCCACCAATATCCACCTGGATCAGAAATGTTCACTTGCCTCTTCGAGGGGGAAACCTCCAGCAGAGCAGAGCTCTATTACAAAAATTCTCAAAACAAACTTTCTCATGCCTCCTACTCTTATTTATATTAATTATGTCTTCTAAAGAACATTATAGAGGAAGATCTTTCTAGAAGCGGAAGATTCTAATTGGTCTTCTTACATTGACTTTTTCACATTTATTAAATAGACCTTACTAACTAATGTCGGCCTTTATTACGTGCAAAATATATTTAGGCCTTATTAACTAATGTCAGCCTTTATTACACAGAAAATATATTATTCTATCTACGTGAGGGATTAGGTCCCTAACACTCAAAGATAGAAAAGTTATTCTAATTGAAAAGCAATCAAATCATGATGAGACTAGATTTCAGATCAAGTCTACCTTTAGAAGCTATGCCATATTTGAAGACAAATTTGATTATATTTTCTCACTCTCTTCCCCACCCCCACCTTCATTGAGCATTGAGGGTGGGAGTAGGGGAAGAGAGTGAGAAAATATGCTCTGAGCAAATATCCCCACCCTATTTTCTCACTCTCTTCCCTTAACCCCACCCTTAATGCTCAATGAGGGTGGGGGAAGAGAGCGAGAAAACATATTTTCTTGCTCTCTTTCCCCACCCATATATTTTATTTTCATTTCAAGGTGGGGTTGGGAGGAGAGAGTGGGGAAATATATGAGGGTTGGGGTGAGGATTGGTGGCGGGGGGGGAGGAGAGTAAGAAAATAGAGGGGGGATCACCCTCTTCCCCACCCCCACTCTGGCTCATTATATTTACTCACTCTCTCTAGGGTGGGGATGGGGGGGTAGAGGGGCCCACTCTCTTCCCCCACCCCTATCCTTTAGGGGGATAAAATGAGAGGCTCACTCTCTTCCCCCAACCTCAATGGAGAGAGTGAGTCTTTCACTCTATCCCCCAACTAAGGATGGTGAGAGAGATTGAGCTAAAGTTTTCTCACTCTCTAGAGAGGGGGTGGTGGAAGAGAGTGAACAAATGTATTTAATCATTGTCTCCCCCTATCCCATTTTCTCACTCTATCCCCCCACCCCACCCCTACCCTCCAAATAATTTGAAGGTGGTGGGGGGGGGAGAAAGTGAGCAAATACATGTGTTCACTCTCTCCCCCAACCCACCCCTCCAAATACATTGAGGATGGGGGCAGGAGAAGAGAGTGAGCAAATACATTGAGGGTGGGAGTGGGGAGAGAGAGAGTGAGAAAATATAGCAAATTCATTGAGGGTAGATGCAAGGGAAGAGAGTGAACAAATGTATTTTATCACTCTCACCCCCCACCCTATTTCTTACCTCTCTCCCAAATGTGAACATTGGTGGTGGGGGTGGGGGCGAGAGAGTGAGAAAATGGGGTGCAGGACGAAGATGGGGTGGGGAGTGAGAAAATGTACAAGGGTGGGGTGAGAGAATGAACAAATGTATTTTCTCACCCTTTTCCCCCACCCCCACCCCCACCATCATACATTTGAGAGAGAGTGAGAAAATGAGGTGAGGGAGAGAGTGACAAAATGTACAATGGTGGGAGGAGAGAGTGAGGAAATGTATTTGCTCACCCTTTCCCCCCACCCTCATCGTCATACATTTGAGAGAAAGTGAGAAAAAAAAATTGCTCACCCTTCCACCCTGCCCCCCCTCCATTGAGGGGTGAGGTGGGTGGTGAGAGTGACCAAATGTATGAGGGTGAGAGTAGGGGGAGAGAGTGAGAAAATTTATAAGGGTGGGTGTAGGAGGAGAGAATGAGAAAATAACCAACCCCCACTCTCAATGATAGTGGGGGTGGGGTGAAAGAGTGAGCATATGCATTTGCTCACTTTTTCTCAAGCATATGATGGTGGGGGTGGGGACAAAAGGTGAGCAAATACACTTGTTCACTCTCTTCCCCCACCCTCATACATTTACTCACTCTCTCAATAAAGGTGGAGAGTGAGTAAAAGGAGAGAGTGAATAAAAAGAAAGAGTGAGTGAATGTAAGAATGAAAGTGAAGGGAGAGAGCGAAAAAACATTGCAAATGTAACTGTCATATATAGCATAAACCAATTAGTATATTCCCGCTATATATAAAAATAAAACACCTCATATATATATATATATATATATGAGAATAATGTTATCTAGTAAAATATAGTAAAACCACATAATTCATTTATGTCATTCAACACAAAATAACATCCCTATGAAGGTAAGAGGAATATAAATGGAAGTAAATTTTCACCCAAAGAAAAGTTAAAATTTCACGTGTATAACAAAGATGGGGCCACTTAGGTGACAAGTGACAAATAAGATATTCAACACAAAATAACATCCCTAATGAAGGAAGATAAATGGAAGTAAATTTTCACTCAATGAAGTCTATGGTTCATAGCTTGACTAGTTGGGCGGGTTGTTTGTTATCCTCCCCACCCAGGTTCAATTCTCATAAATGACATGTTGCTCCATTGTGATAAGGCTAGAAGGATAGGTGCCCCTTGAATGGGACCCCCTCATAGATGTGTCTCCAAATGTCTCAATCCTTGCTAAGTCATAAGTTTCCTACTAAATATTAGCTTATACATTATTAGCACTAACCTAGGGTTTATAATAACAATAAACCAAATTTAAACATAGACCTCACCCAAATAATCCCAAATAATCCCAACTAGTTATTGATTACTCTATATCTTTAAAAAATTCACTCAAAGTCAAAATTTAATGTATATAACAAAGGCGAGGCTACTTATGACTTAGGTGTCAAAGTAAGATATGACGAGTGAGACAACACGTCGGTGATGGAATCCCAAAAAAGTTATATGCAAACTTCACGACATAAATAACTTTTTGCATACTTATGGCGGGAGAATAAAAATTCTACATGGTCCGATTCCAAAAAGTTTGATCACGACTTTGGTTTTGTTTGCATACAACACTATATTATATTTGAAATATATATACTTTTATACATTTTTAACTTATGAAAAAGGTTATAAATGCTAAAAAAAAAAAAACTTTAATGCCCAGTATTAACTAAATTATATACATCATCTCTTTAGTGGGTAAGATTTGACTTATATTATGAAAATTAGAATATTATTTTTTTTACACCATAAATTCCATTTTAATGTAAAAGAGGTAAATTGGGTAAATGTATCGCATTGTTAATAAATGTATTGCAGTGTTAATTTTATTGGACTTGGGTAATATTTTAAATTTATTAGTATTCTTTGTCTTACTCATTACTTTGTTAATTAAAGTAATTATTAGTCTTTGACTTACTCTTTAATTTTTTTTAGTATATCATAAATTTTATTTTAAATTTCATTTTAATATAAAAAAAAGTAAATTTATACCATAAATTTTATTTTAAATATCATTTTAATGTAAAAATGGTAAATTGGCTAAATGTATTGCATTGTTAATTTTATTGAAATTCTATTTTAAATTCCATTTTAATGTAAAAGAGGTAAATTGGCTAAATGTATTGCATTGTTAATTTTATTGAACTTATAAATATTTTAAATTTATTAGTATTCTTTGTCTTACTAATTGATTTGTTTGTTAATTAAAATAATTATTATTTTTTGTTTTACTCATTGATTTGTTAATTAGTTTCATGTTTTCTATTTAATTGATTTGTTGATTAATTTCATTTTTTATTTGTAATGTTTCATTTTGATTTTGATTTTTTTTATTTTCAATGTTTAATTTTGATTTTCAATGTTTAATATAGAAAAATGTATATAATATTTGTTAGAGTAATTAAAATAAATAATTGTTTTCTTACATATTATTAGATGTCGAGTTTGAAGTTTTATTGTCAGGTTGGCTACAATATTGTTGGTAATATTGCCTACATTAAATCAAATTTACCGTGTTTTGTCAACTTTTCAAAGCACTTCTTCTCTCTCAAGTGGCAGTGAACTAAATTCCTATCAGTGGTCATTCATGAGGCAAGGCAGTGAAATGCTTTGCAGATATGTTGTAGGTACCACGGCCTTTCTATACATTTGCACATGTTTTCTTGCATGTTGCATGTGATTCACTTGTTGTTGGAGTGATACCTCTCTTGGAGCATTTTCTTTGGTTGGGCTACTCCAGTGAAGCTCATATTAGATTTCAAAACTCACTTTTTCACTATTGTAATAGAGCTCTTGTGTAGATTTCAAGCCTTACTTTTGCAAGTAATTATTGGATTCTTTCATTGTCCACCATTTTCACGTTGACCCTAAATATCCTTAAATCAAGGTTATTTTTGTCACACTTTAGAACACTACTTGTAAATATTTCCAAAGTAAGAGTTATAAAGGTTTCATTTTCAAAAATCAATAGAAGTATTCTTGATAGTGCTATGAAGAAAAGAAGAAAATAATATGATATTTTTATAAAAAGTATTTATTTTTTGTGCTTAAGGACATCAACCGCCTTCCTTTCGATGTGAGAAGATTCCATTGACTATAGAAAATAACAAAAAGTAATATGAATATTAATCTTCCCACCCAATTTCTATTTCTTGCATTTCTGGTAAGAAGACATTCTATAAGAATGTTTTTTACCATACCTTTCCAAGCTCCTCATCCCATTGGTCAAACAAATCATTGATGCAGATGAAACCCTAAGTGGCAATCCCTTGTTCATATATTGCTAACTTAGCACATTCAATAATTTCAAGATTCATAGGAAATCCTTAACTCCATATAACTAATAATAAAGCAAATAATATGAAACGAGCTTTGCTAAATCCAAAAATGCACATGCCTAATTGTCGTCCTTCCCCTTGTGATGATACCAAGTTTTTCGTCAATAGAAATCTACTCTACAGTAGTTGTAATGTAAATGATCAAGACAATGTGAAATTATCAAACGAAATGAAATCTACTCTACAGTAGTTGTAATGTAAATGATCAAGACAATGTGAAATTATCAAACGAAATGACAGTTGAAAAACACAAGATTCATATTTGACATAGCTTCAATTGAGCCTTATATGTAATAAGATTATCATGAACTTTATCATTCCTTAACTTCTTTGTTATCTGCATGAATTTGAACTTCGGTGAATTTGAACTTCAATGATTATTTATGTATTCAAAACTAAAATAATTTGTTGAATAATATTTTTGCTTGAATCATTCCAAATAATGTTTCAAATAGAAACTAACTTAGAATGGTGATTTGAATCACGACAAAGATTTAGTGGAATTTTTTCATTACACAAAAAGCTTCAATCTACATTAATTATAAGAAAGAATTAGTGAATTTTTTCATTACACAACCTAATAGAATCTCTAAACTTGAGAGCAATCCTCCTAAAATAAATAAATGAATTTAAATTGGCTATAGTTAATGTAGAAGCATGTGAGAAGTAATGTTAGTAATGGAAGCTTACCATAATGAGATATGCTTATGAGCAATTTCCAATTTTTGAGAAAATTTTAGTCAGTCCATGGCGAAGCCTTAATTATGTGTAATGTTATCACAATTTAACCTTATTGCTTCATAAATACATGAGATGGGCTCCAAAATTTGTGTGGAACATGGGTGCCTTGAGAGAAGTTTGAATCACCCTTAACGAAGTTAACATTCAATTTCACAATAACAACGACAAAAAATGAGTTTGTGTAGGGACAGTGACATATTTTCCTACAATGATGAAGGCACAATTCCAGATTATGCTACCAAGGAAAAGTGTTAACACAAAAATAAGAATGTGCATATTACAATTGTTGTCTTATTGTTACCAAAGAGGAGAGGTGTCACCAAATCAATTGGCACTAAATGTGCACAACATATCAAAGGGGAGACATGTCACCAATGGCCATGAGTCATCATGTTCAATTAATAGAAAGAAGTATATTATCTGCGTTGCAAATTTATTAATAGTTAATATTTATAATACCATGTGCACTAACATGGACAACCTCTACACTGCATTGCCCTTTTAATCATTCTTGACACACCAAGATGAATAACTCCATGCATTAATAATTTTGTATTAAAGTGAGTGAAATATATATACAAATAGGTGACCTTTGGTCTCATCTTCCCAGAGGTCGGATGGTTGTTATGATTCACCTACGACTTTTCATTTTCTCCTTGATTAAGTATTTAGAATAAATAATTTTACAGTACAATAATGTCAAGGATTAGGTAACTCACATGAACCCCCCTTAATCCGAAGGGGTGTTTGTAAGTCCAAGCATCTTTCTGAACTTTTCAAACTTTTCTCTTCCAAGCGTTTTGGTCAAGATGTCTGCAATTTTATCACTTGTGGAAAAATGTATCTATTGAATGGTCTTAACCTCTACATTATGTCGAATCAAATGGTAGTTTGTGTTGATGTGCTTGTTTCAATAATGGAATCTAGTATTCTTGGCCAATTTGATTATAGAAGTGTTGTCAATAAAAAGTGGAGTGGTGTTTACTTGTTTCTCATACAAATCATCTAATATCTTCCTAAGCCGCATAATCTCCTTTGTCGCCTCTACACCAGCCACATATTCTTCCTCTATATTGGAATTTGTTGAAATAGACTATTTGTGTGATCTCAAAGAGATAGCAGCTAATCCAAGACTTGTGAGGTATCCTAAAGTAGACACTACATTCTCCTTATCCCCATCAAAGTTTAAATCTGTATATCCAACTAGTAAGAATTCGTCGACCTTAGAGTATTTGATCCCAAAGTCTTGAGTTCCCTTCAAGTACTTTAGAACTCTCTTTGCAACACATCAATTCCCTTCACAAGTTTTTTGAATGAACCTAGAAAGGATCCCAAATAAGAACCTAGAAATGAACCTAGAAATGTTTGGTCTAGTAGAAAGGATCACAAAGTTTTTAAATGAACCTAGAAATGTTTGGTCTAGTAGTACTAAGGTAGATAAGACTCCCCACAAGCTATATATATTTAGTTGCATCCTCAAATTCATTCCCTTCTTTTGATGTTAGCTTCAAATTTTGTTCCATTGGAGTAGAGAGAGGATTACAATCATCCATGCCCAATTTGTTCAATATTTCTCCAATGTACTTATTTTGGGAGATACATACATGCTTTGGATTCTGAGTTACTTCAATACCCAAGTAGTAGTGAATATATCCCATGTTTTTCATATCAAAACCCTTCTTAAATTCTTTCTTTATGGATTCAATATATGTTTCATTATTCCCTATTATACACCACAAGATATGCAATAGTTTTGGAAACTTTCATGACAAACAAAGTTGCAACATCAATATTAAAATGCTTGAAATTGGTCTTCAAAAGATTCTTAGTTAATTTTTCATACCATGCACGAGGTGCTTGCTTTAGGCCTTGAGACTTGATGAGCTTGCAAACCTTAAATTCTTGACCTTTCACAACAAATCCTTTTGGTTGAGACATGTAAACATTCTCATTCAAGTATCCATTCAAGAAGGTTTTCTTCACATCCATGTGATGAATATTCCACCTATTATGTGTAGCCAAATCCAACAATGTGCAAATGGTAGCCCATTTTTCTATGAGGGGAAAATTAGCCTCATAGTCTATGTCTTCTTTATGTGCATATCCTTTCACCACAAGCCTCACCTTATGCTTGTCAAATGAGCCATCTGATTTGTGTTTGTTCTTGTAGACCCACCTGCAACCAATTGGTTTGGTTCCAAATGGAGAATCCACCAGCTTCCATGTCCCATTCTTGATGAGCGCATCACACTCCTTCTACATGGTTTATTTCCACTCATCATGAGAAGTAGCTTCTTCAAAGGAGGTTGGTCCAATGTTAGTAGATATATCCAATTCACAATCAAATGAAACTTCCATATCATTTACATCGCCTAAATCTAAATTATCAACATCACCTTCATCTTGTCTTGTAGAAATTTTGGTTCCTGTCTTTCCAACTTCTTTAGGATGAACACTTTCAAGTGTCTTTATGAACCACTTTGGTGAACCTTTTTGACATCGTCCATGTTTCTCCACTAGTTGAGTTGGTGTTGCATTCTCATCAAGGTTCATCCTTTCAATCCTCTCAATCACAACGTCCAATTGAACAACATGTTCTGATGAAGTGGTTGGATCTTATTCATGAGGGGGAGATGGAACTTCAAAAGGAGATTCCAAAGATTGATCCAAGATAGGGATCCCCCCTTCCATATCTGAAATATCATCATCAAACTCATGATATGTCTTTACATGGGTGAATCTATCCAAATGATCAAGTTGTTGTTCAACAGGCTTGTCATTCTTAATGGATTTAAGAAAAAATACATATTTAGAAAGAATGAACTTTATTCTTACCTCATTGTAAAGATAGTATGCCTTAGTGGTATTTCAATACCACAAGGAGATGCACTTTCTACTCCTTACACCCAGCTTGTTTATTTGCTCCTTAGGAATTAAGGCATAGCGGGTGGAACCAAAAACCCTAAGATGCCTCACTAAAGGAATGAAACCATTCCACATTTCATAAGGATTCTTGTTCCCAAGAGCATGAGATGGACTCTTATTTTTCACATACATTGCACATAGAACTGTATCAACCCAAAACATCAACTTCACATTCTTGAAAAATAACATTGAATGTACCATGTTCATTCTTTCTACTACATCATTCTATTGAGGAATGTATGGAAAAATGGTTTGATGTTTCATTCCATGTTGATGAAGATAGGTTTCAAATTCATTACAAGGATAATCTCTTCCATTATCAGTACAAAGAGTGATAATACTAAATTGTGTTTCATTTTCAATCCATACATTAAAGTTTTTAAATATTGCAAATGCTTGAGAATTATGTTTCAGCAAGTAAACCAAGCACATCCTGGTGTAGTCATCAATAAAATTCATGATATATCTACTACTAAAAGCAGATGGAACAGGAATGGGGCCACAAAAATTTGAATTTGTCTTTTAGTGCTTGTAGGCCATCATGGATTTTGGCCCTAGTTCACCTCATACAATGTCATCAATAACTTGCACACTATGGGTCTCCTTTTCTTCTTTTCTTGGGACTTGCCTATTATGAGATTTCATGCCTTATTTTAAGTATGTTCTTCATCCTTTTCCATTTGAGCTTGATTCTTGTTATCTAATTGTTGTTCATCTGTTGTAACTCATCATTTTCTGTAGATAACATTTGTAGAAACACTACCCTCTACTTGTGGATCTTCCTTGTCTTGATGTCTAGTGTCCATGTTTTTGTTGTCCACTCCTTCATACATTATGTCTTTAGATTCATGTGTATAATTCTCTTTCAGTATTGGTACATGGATGTCATTTACCATAACATACATGAGTTGTCAATATACAAAACTTCAAAACATACTTTAAAAAGGGGCATTTAACATAAAGAATTAAATTGAAAACTCAATAAGGAGTTCAAATATACTTTCTTGATTTTGATCTATGGTCCCTTTGATGATGATTTCATGAACACCTTCATTGAAATGATGTGTTATGAAATTCTTAGGTTGTTGTGTAATACCCTTGTCTCCCCCAACTTGTAATTAATCATTGCTTATGATTACCATGCTATGGCATGTGAACAATAAATGCATTATTGTTTAGATTGCCAAAAAACTGATTGTGGGGGTGAAGCCTTGAAGTATTGGCCATGATATCACTAGAGGAAAGAGTGAGGAAATTGTAGAGAGCGTTCATTATGTCAAATGACCCAAATTATCCTTGCTGAAATAATAAGCCTCATCTTGATCCCAAATAAAAATCAATTCATGAAGGAAAAACTGGTGGTTGAACAATAAACTACCCCAATGAATGGAAGCATGGAGAGTTCGGATGAGGAGACAAAAAATTGTTAGCCCGAAGTACCATAGAACGCAGTTTAGGGATGATTTCAAGGATGGAAATTTGTTTTAAAATGTAGAAACCTTGGAGAATCTTACTAATCCTTCATATGTCAACTATAAATGTTTGGCGATATTTTTGTAAAAATATTCAAACGTATAAGGATTTTATATAGTTTTTATAAAATTTTGGCGATTTTTAAGGTAAAATAATATTATCCTATAGAATTTGGGCGAATCATTTTTAAAATGACGAATCTTCTTTTTGGAAAAACCAAGGAAAATTAGCCCATGAGCGAAATTTAGTCCCTAAAATCATCCATGACGCAGTTTCTTGCAAGTACAGATTAACCCGAGTTCCTTCTAACAGAAGGAACAGGACAGGTTGAGAACCTCCCTGGGGAAAAAGGAGAGGGCATGAAAGAGAAGAAACATACCATTCAAAAAGAGGAAGAGCACATGAGGATCTCCATCTCAAAAGAATAATTGAAGGATTAAGTTGTTCTGGTTACTGGAGAGAACCAGAGGAGGAATTCGGTCTCTGAGGAAGAGAATCGTTGAAAGGAATTCACTAGCGCGTGCAATAGAAAGATCAGAGAACTCGTGGAAGATTTATGAACTGGAGAAAAGAATACATGAAACCCAGACTGGAGAAAAAGAGGGTCGCAGACTTGGTGTTGGCTGGAAAGAAACAGGTGATGGAAGGAGAGGGCATTGAGGGATAATGTAGATGTGAAGGGACTCTCTTGCACAGAGAAAATCCAACTGGGAAGGCATCTGATAAACCCCGTGGAGGACCTGAGCTCAGTGGGGAAGAAGGTATATTTCTATTGCTTCCAGAGAGGTGGAGGAGAGTAACCTCCTTGATACCATTCTTGAGTTTGGAAAGAGAACCCAAAAACCCTGACCTAAGAAGAAGGTCACGAGCTTGATGTTGAGAGAGCACCTGATAAACCTCCCAGAGGTCGTGACAGAGAGAGGATCTCTGAGAAATTTGCAAAAGTTTCCCTAGTGATATTATCTTGGCACTAGGGTGGAGAGAGTGCTAAGAGTGAATGCCTATGAGCCTATGGTTGGATGGACAGGCGAACACCCACAGTCAGTTGATTGGTTGCAAATTGTAACAAATAAGTATTCCATATACACTGTGCACTTGAATTGAAATGCGTGATTTAAATGCTTGTATTTGTGATATAAATGTACCTCCTGGATATAGGAGGGTGATGGTATGATATTGTGTCAAAATGTGTCTCGTGTGAAATTGATGGTAATAATTCTTATTGTTCTTCTGTAAACTATTGCATTTAAATGGTTGTAAGATGACAAGTTTTGGCCATTGTGCTGATTGGAAAATCCTCAAGGTGTTTTCTGAAGGATAAAATTCACAGTTCTAGAGTCAGGACAGACTCCACAAGACTACTACAGCCATGTTTACCCCTTGAAAATACTTTTCCCTATTATAGAACTTGAGTTATGTGAATGGAAGGCGCTTCCTTCAAACCAGTCATCCAAGAGACCATGAGCTCATTACCATGGCCTTAACTAAACCTTGGCTAAGAGTTATGATTGTAGCCTCTAGAGCTTGACAAAGTTCCATAGGACCAAGACCATGGCACCCTTCGCTACACTCAAAAAAGGAGCTAAGTTATTCGAGACTCCGAGACTCCGGAGCTTCGGGGTGAATGAACATTACAAGGTCCTAAATGCGTCGAAGGTGACGTGTCGGACCGGTAACTTGACGATTGACCGACAGTTGGTGGTCATTTACCTGTTATCATGGGATTCATCCCCTTGTTAAATCCTCATTCACTTCTTAGTCGCAAAGCAAAGCAATTCGTAGATCTGAGGATATTTACAATCTCCCCTAACCGTTGGATCTACATCGTGGTCAGTCCGGCGTTGACCACTCCAGGAGAAAAAGGGTGTTAAACAGTTGGAATCCCTGAACGCCAAACTCCCAAAGTAACGTGATCCATGGATATAGGGATCCTTCGGGATCCTTCTTGACCATTATATCGAATGTTAGTGTAAGGATAGAGTAAGGGAAGGGATGACCGACAACAAGCGTTCATTTTGCCTTATTATCCTCCCAGTCGGTTACCCCCGGGACTAAATACTTAGGATTGCATGGATCACAAGAGTGTGGAGCCATGAATCCTCGTCAGTCGTTGGATCAAACCAGGGAGGATTATGGGTCATCAGATCATTATTCAACTCTCTAGCTAAACCCCACTTCGGGTGATTTAGGATGCAAGGTGTGGATTTTCCCCGAAGGTCAGAGTGACGTCAGCACATGGCATGGCCAAAGTACAAGGTGGAGTCTGACCTTATGACAGAGTCGATGTGTGTCATCTCATGGCTAAGCCACATGTCTTACTGACTCATCGTATATGGTATAAGTTCGAAGAGATGGTTGCCTCGTGTCAAGGTGGCATCATCGCCACGTATCTTCCATGTGGAAGATGGTAGTAGGGACACTCGTGCAGAATGCCCCATACACACGAGGGACCCGCTCTAGGAATTTGAGACTTTGGAACTTCAGGTGTTTGGAGTGCTAAGACGCAAGCTCCAAAAGACTTGAAGGTCAAAGCCATGTAGTAGGACTCCGCGAGTTCGGGACTTTGGAACTCTGGGTGTTTGGAGTGTTAAGACGCAAGCTCCAAAAGGGCCGAAGGCCGAAGCCACGTGGTAGGACTTCAAGGTTCGGGACTCCAGAGGATTTGCAAATAGAGAAAAGTGGTTGAAGCATCAAAGCACCAAAGTTTCCCCGGTTGTAGTGACAAGCTCTTATAGGATGGGCCCGCGTGTGTCATGGTGATGTGGAGTGTCTGGATAGCTCCACATGTTATTATGGGATTGGACACAAACTAGGTGTGGGACCCCACCTCTCTAGTCAAGTCCAAGCGATGTGTTAATTGCAGGTAAATCTTAACCGTTAGATTCAAAGGTGGACAATACTCCACCATAGATTCTAGAGTAGAGAGAGAGGCTCTGGAACTTCGGGTCTCCGAGAAGCTTTAGTGTTGTGCAACAAATTGTGGAAAGGAAGAAGTCCAAAGGACTAGGTTCCAACACCGGTTGCATGGCAAGGAAAAAGGGAAAAACAAGAAACATCGAGGCTGGGGAAGTGAATAAGCCCGCAGCGAATCGGTAGAGACTTTCCCATGTAAACCCATCTTCCACGGCCACATCATTTCCAAAGTATGATGATCGTGGCTACAATAGTGCCATGTTGGATGGTAAGAAGAAAACGAAGCCACGTGGATGCCACCTGGCGAAGGCGGTGGCCATTGGCGAATGACAACCCAAAAACTTCGAGAGGCCATAACTCTCGAACCAAAAATCAGTTTTGGACAAGTTTATAGTCATTGGAAAGATCTCGAAGAGTAGAAGGCAATGGTGCTCTTATCTAAGGGATTTAATAAGTTGTGGAACCGAGGAAAAATTTGTACCCCGTCCCTTAAAAAGTTACTTAAGGGTCAGTGTGTTACATGTTGACAGTGCATGGATATTTAAATTTGAAAATATGGAATAAATGGTGAGGAATCTCCTGAAACATACACTAGATAAAGTGTATATCTCGATGATACCTTTCCAATAGTATAAGGAGTGCACAAAACGACATTTGGGTCAAAAGTTATGGCAAAAACACCAGGAGATAGGTTTTTCCTTATGCATTGTGTTGTGTGCCTACCAATGTAAGGGGTAATATGCCCTGTGTTTTTAGCACGCCCATCAACACTTTCATTCTCTTCACACTTCGGAAACCTCGATTAAAATATGTCATTTTTTTTTATTCATCCATCCCTCATGGTACTAGGCCTTAATTTTCTTTTTTGTGTGCCAATATATAGGAGCCAAAAATTGATTTTTCATGTCGATATATCAAAGCCAAAAAAAAATCATGTCGATATATCAAAGCCAAAAAAAAAATTGGTGTCAATATATCGAAGCCAAAAAATATTTTTCCGTGCCTATATATCGAAGCCAAAATATATATTTAGGCCAATACGTTGAGGGATAAAATTATTTTGGTGGTCGACATGTTGGATCATAAAATTATTTTGGTGGCCAATACATGTTAAAAAGGGCCAATAAAGTTCCCAAAGGGGTTGGATACAATGGTCGAAAGTGAGGAGTTTTTCACCATTGGGAAAGGTTCAATTCCCATGAGGACCTAACCTGAAGCCATGGGGACACCTTGAGGTAGTGGTCGAATGTGTGGTTTCACCCAGAGATATTATATTAAATAGTATTATGACCTGTGCACACACAAGTGGATCAAATCCCACCCCCATGTCCTTCAAATTTTTATCTCAAAGGGGTTGGATCCAATGGTGGAAAGCGAGGAGTTTTTCACCGTTGGGAAAGGTTCAATTCCAATGAGGATCACTTAACCTAGAGCCATGAGGACACCTTGAGGTAGTGATTGAACATGTGGTTCCATCCAGATATATCATATTAAATGGTATTGTGACCCATGCAGACATAAGTGGATCAAATCCCACCCCCATGTCCTTCAATTTTTCATCCCTCAGGGTGTAGGGAAGTCGGTGATGGAGTGTACTATAAAGGCACTATGTTATGTGAAATCATCGATTCGAAACACCGACTTACCTTGTGTGTCGCGTATGGGGCATCGTGGGCACACCTAGTTGTTATAGTGGTAACAGTCAGATAACACAACCTTGTGTCACACAAGTATGGGTCTAACTGGTTGTTGATTCCACCAGTCACAAAACAAAATGTTCACAACAACTAAATTTATAAGCCTCGAGGGTGTAGAACAGTTGGTGATGGAGTGTACTATTAAGTCACTCTATTATGTGAAGTCAATGGTTTGAAACCCTCGACTTACCTTGTGTGGCGCATGAGGGGGCATGAGGAGCCACGTTGTCATGCCTAGAGGTTATAGTGGTAGCAGTCAAATAACATGACCCCATGTCACGCGAGTACGTTCCCTACTAGTTGTTGATTCCACCAATCAAAAAAAAGTGGGGGGGGGGCAATAAAGTTAAAAGAGGGGAGAATATAATATATTAAAGGGGCCAACAAGGTTTAAGGGAGGCCAATGTAATAATAAAGGGGGCCCAACAAGTTTTTAAGGAGGGTCAATAAAGTGTTACCCTTGGGACATTGTCTCATATGCTAACCCACTTTAATTTTCTTATATGTCACCATAAATCCAACATGTACCAGGTTTTAGTTTAATCACCAACTTTGTTTGTTTGTCACTGTATGTCAGGGCCTAAAAAAAAATTTCAGGGAGGCACTTAAAATATTTTTTTGCGTATATGTATCAGGTCTTAATTTTATTTTATTTTCAGGCCAATACACTATGTGTCATGCGGAGAAAAAAAAAGAAGATTATATTTTAAGTTTATTTTATGTTTTATGGGATAAGCTGGGGTGCGTTTTGGCACAACTCATATTCTAACTTAGAAAACCCATAACTTTCCCATACGATGCCCAATTCAGAAGTCATTTTTTGCAATGTGGAAAGAATAGGCAAAGGTTTCCAATGAAGGGATTTACAACTCCATTCAAAACATTTTAACAGTTTTATGATTGATGAGGCTCGTTTGACTGGAAATCCTCGGTGAGCATTTGTGTACTTCTTGACCTCAGCTTCAAGTTATTTCCATGGTGTTGGAATCATAATCCTACATAAATTATAGTAGGCCTACTCTGGAGGTGAAATTTCACTTTGACCAATACTTGAAATTATGTGAAAAACATTTTTTAATAAAATTTCGGGCCTTGGTCTTGCCCCTACTTTACCTGAATTCAGCTCCATCAATTCCTTTGACATCTATGTTATATAGGATTTCAATATGTCCATTGAAACTGAGGTTACCCATCAGTAGCTGAGAGATCTTATCCTATGAAAACAACCAATTGACATTTGGAGTACTTGGTACTGAGTATTTGGTAGGGGTACCAATTCTTTTCTAAGAAGAAATTCATAGTCATCATATGTCTTGAAGATGATCCAATCAACCCAAATAATGATATACGACACTTTCATGGTTAGGGTTAGTCAAAGAACCAAGAGGCACAAAACACATGCATATATGACACGCGCAATAAAGAATGCTTGCAATGCAAACAAACTTGACAAAACTTTTTCCACACTCAATCATGACCGCAACATGAAGTAAATCAAAACACTAGAAAATCAAACACAAGTCACCCATTCAACCAAAAAATACTCAATAATAAAAAATCAAGAGAACATAACTATTGTGCGAAGTGGGTAAGAGAACTAAGTTGAAAAAATTAGGAGGGGCCCGAAGTCAACGAGCTTGGGGAAGGTGTTGAGGTCTCAACACTTTGATATCTTATGTTGACTCCAAACATGATCTAAGCATCTTATAATTTTCCATCCCAAATACATTTGCAAATATTTTGATATTTTGGATTACCATAAAACATGATCAAAATGGAAGAATACAAAGAGCAATTCATGAACCATGTAGAAATCATCAATCAAAAAATGTATATCAAATAGTTACATTGATTTCAATAATGATATAACCTTTTTTTCACGAAGAAATAGCAGTTGCCTTGCTATTAAATTTTGAATCAAAGGCTATATCATGTCCAAAAGAACCAACTGAAGTTGCTAGAGTTGCAATTGTCCTCAACTCCTGAAACTCTGGATTTTGCTCCAATTCCAAATATTTTACTTTCTCCTAAAGTCCCTTGATCATGTATTCCTCCTCCTCTAGCTTCTCTCTGATGCTTTCTTCCCCAACCTCCAGAAGAATAGTTTTCCCTTTGTATTTTTCCAACTAAGCATTCATCTTGATCAATTGCCATACCTTGTAGAATTTTATTCCCGGTCATTTTTCTAGCTTTCCCATATTCCTATTTTAAAATACAAAGTTTCTTGACTATCATTAATGTGTCATTCACACCTCTAAATTGAATCTTGGAGGGTAGAGTGCTCACAAAATGGACATCTATTTGGATGGTCGTGGATATCCATTTCACAATTCCAAGGATAGATTCCAGAACAAAGGCCATATACTTCTCAAACTGATTTAAACAAATAGTGTTATTATGCCCAACTACAACTAAGAGAGTCCCCTAAAAACTTATGGATTAGGAGCACTGATAAATAGCCTACTCCCAGTGCTAAAATATGAACTTCTTTCACTATTTCTCTAGGATTAAAGTGGAAGGTTAAGTTTAATGGAGTAAGCCCAAATAGTATGAAACAACAACAGACACCCCAAAGACAAAAAGAAGTGAAAATATACCTACAAATCATACTTGTGATCATAAAATGTTCTGTGAATTTTGACCCTCTCCATTAAACTTCCATAAAGATTTCATAAAAGACCGAAAATGAGCATTTCCTAAGTCTAGAAGAATCACGTAATGGCATTACATTCCAGACACAGGAATAAAGCTCTAGCAAAACAAGATGAGATAGGAACTTGAGTCTCCCATATGAAGGTTATACACATATTTCTAGGTACTACACCAAATCCCAAACATAAACGCATATGCTCTACACCATCCCATCCTACCAATCTTAATGAAGGTGAGAGCCCTCAAGAATTTTTGAGCAGCACAATAGACAATCCCAGGGAACCGATATGAATGCAAGTTCATGTGGCTTTGACACTTGTCTTGGCATATTAATTGGATCATTAAGGAGGTTAAGTGGATAAAAAACTTGGGAGAATTGCAAATTTCCTCACTCCCCACTCACCCCTCCACCCCGCTTTTTTCCTAAGAATTCCAAAAGTTGGGTTGCAAGTCTTATTGGTCATAGAATCTGCCATGGTGTTTAGCCCTCTCAAGGAGTGGTAGAACCTGACACTTTTGAATCCTTCTATCAGATTTTGAATGCGACAAATCAACATGTTCATATGAGGTTCCTTTGGAAGGGTTTTGAGTACCATGTATAAAATAGTGACCATTAAATCCCCAATTATGAATGCATTTTTTATGTTTTAACTCTTCATTATTAAAGGTCATTTATTAAGGCTTCCACCTACTTGTATATTGTTTCTCCAAATCCTTGGACAAATAAATTTTCTTTTTTTCCTTCAAAGTCAAAGATAACCCCTCACCACACCCACCACCCCTTCTCACAAATTTTTAATGAAACTCATTTGGTTACAAATTTATTCCCTACGTAAATAAGCAAATAAATATTGAATTTAAGAATGTATATCTATCTAAATAATGTAATGGCTTTTAACCATCTTCATCAATTTTGATATATCTAAAAAAATATATTTATTTTCAACAAGATTAAAGACAGAGCTTTTTATTCTCAATAGCATTTTAAGACCAACCACATTTTGGCATTTTAATGGATATCTTCTTCGAAAGGGCGATTCACAAGTTTATTATTAATCATGTTAAGGTACTTTTTCACATCATGTGACTTTTTTCTTGAAATGTGATGAAATATGTGATACTCTAAACCATTTTACTCATTATTATTAATGAAAGCTATGCTATCTTTTATTAATAAAATTCATATTATCTCTTAAAGGAAAAGGATCATTTTGAATTTTTTTTTATCCCTACATAATAGAGATTAGGGATTTATATTTAATTTAAAATTAATATATGTAATTATGGAAAATTCATTAAAAGGGACTTCAAATAAATCCATACAATTGGACATTCAAACAATCACCCTTAAAACATCCTATTTAATTGTGATGATTGAAGGTTTGGTATAGAAATAAACATTTTGCATGTCTGTAAAGTTGTACCCGCTACATGTGTGGAATGCATGAAAGACTAAATGGTTGGAAGATAAGATTTGGGGGGATCAAACATGGTATCCAACAAATCCATAACCTACAGTAACATTTTTTCTCTCTAGCAATGGGAAGGACATGTGAGTCTTTGACATGGGCAAGACCATGTTCCATAATTTGACTCTTTATGCAACACATCACTACAAATAAGATGAGATAAAAAATCATTCTTCCCCCTACCCTGTGTCTTATTTCATGTCATCATATGTATCAGTGGGTAAGTATTCTTTGGCCTATGGCTCACCATGGAAAGGTGATTGATGATATTGATTTTAATAACTCATAGGATCCCATACATACCCCAACATTGCTTACTAGTTACATATTGTATACCCTTATACTTGAACTAGGCTTCAATACCTTTCTATTAATGAGAAAGTATGACTACAATAAGAATGCCACCAAGAAATCTTTGAGATCGTGTGAGATTTCGATGATAGATGGGCAATGTGTGAATGATGGTCTAGCTAGCATTGAAATCACCCCTTACATTGGATTGAAAGTGTGTAAGGCCCCTAAAAGAAATAATACCTCCATCTCCAATCTACACCAAATGAGAGCCCTACCATCTTTAAATCACACCTTGCATTGGATTGAAAGTGTGTAAGGCCCCTAAAAGCAAGCATACCTCCATATCCAATCTAAACTAAATGGGAGCCCTACCATCTTTAGATCAAGTGATTTATGTTGGTCTTTCATGACTTTATTGAAGAAATTACCAATAATATTAGACTTGAGGGAGAGTACTCAAAAATATTTTGTTCTTCAATCTTCATTCCCACATCAAAGCTTCGATGTCTTTCAACTTCTAACAATCTGGCCAAAGTTATATTATTAGAGATACATGGGTCATTTCCTCTAATCTACATCAAATAGTAGTCCTACCATCTTTGGATCAAGTGATTTATGTTGGTCTTTCATGACTTTATTGAAGAAATTGCCAATAGGATAGAGAGTACTCATAAATATTTTGTTCTTCAATCTTCATTCCCACATCAAAGCTTCGATGTTTTAACTTCTAACAATTTGATCAAAGTTATATTATTAGAGATACATATTTCATTTCTTCTAATATGATTACTCCAAACATTGTATTGTATACCTAGACACAACATAGCATTAAAAGTATGTCATGGCTTGTTTGTCCATATGACCATGGTTTATACACTACTTTATAACAATATTAGTTGATGTTATATTTTGGATTCCTAGAGTTAGTTGTTTTCATTGTGGTTTTTTAATATTAAGATGGTAAAAACTCTAAAGCATGTATCTTTATACAACTATCAATATCTAATACCTAATAGCATGTTTACTTGTTAGTGCGACCTATTCTCACTAGATTTGCAGGTACAATTCATTCTTACGTGAGTGCGTGCTTCCATTGTTTTTATAGTTTGTTTACTTTGTTTTTCTAATTAGTATTTTTGGAAAACTACACAATGAATAGAAAACTCAACTCAAGGGAATCATGATAAAGCATATATTCCCTCTTAAAAGAATCTCAAAGGGCAAGTATGAGTACATGTTACACGTATGAGATTTTTTTGGAGAGGGTGAATCAATAAATTTATATATATATATAATTAATTAATGTTCTATTTTCTCCACATTATTTTAGTATTGTTTGAAATTGGAATAATTATATTGTGCAATTTGTTGAAGATACGTGTTATTTCATTGGATTTTTTTCCTACTATGTTATGTGTTAGAGTTATCATAATCCTTTGAAGCATTAAAATAATCTTGATAAAAGCTTTGAATATTGTAGAAATTTGTCCTGTGGGATCCTCAAAAACATATGATTGCTCGAGTAAAAAAAAATTCAGTATTTTCTTTTGGTAAAAGAAATAAGAGATAGGCTAGAAGCCATAAAATCTTAGATTCCTAGAATTAAGATATTAAGATGGTGAAGCATGAAAGAGGGTCATTGACAAAATCATTGTATGCATTGTGTAGAAAGTAGATTAGAAAGGAATATAGGAGTACATATGATTGAAGAAGATGATAACCACCAAAATGGATTAGATCAGGAACGACAGATTGGAAATTATAGCATGAAATTCTATGAATTAAGGGTTGGGGTGGTGGGAGAGAGTGAGAAAATATATCAATATATTTTCTCACTCTCTCCCTCGGATGGGGCAAGAGAGTGAGAAAATATATTAATATATTTTCCCCCTCTTCCCTATTCCCACCCCCACCCTTAATGTGGAGGGGAAAATATTTGCTCACTCTCTCCCCCACCCTCAATGGGGAGGAAGGGTAGGGGAGAGAGTGAGAAATATATCAAAGTAAAAAAATATATTAATATATTTTCACTCTCTCCCCTCATCCCCACCCCTACTGAAGGTGGTTGTGATATATTTTCTCACCCCCACCCTCAATGGAAAAGGTATGGTGGGGTGGAGAGAGTGAGAAGATATATCAATATCAATAGGGTAGGGGTGAGGAGAGAGAGTGAGAAAATATATTTAGGGTTGGCGTGGGGGGAGAGAGTGAGAAAATATATTTAGGGTGAGGCTGGGGTGAGAGTCAGAAAAGGTATTAATATATTTGTTCTCTTTCCTCCAACCCCCACCCTTAGTGCTCATTGAGGGTGAGGGTGACGAGAGAGAGTAAGAAAAGATATTAATATATTTTCTCACTCTCGCCCCCACCTCCACCCTCAATGAGCATTGAAGGTGGGGTTGGGGGAAAAGAGTGAAAAAATATGTTAATTGAGGGTGGGAGTGGGGTACAAAGTGAACAAACATATTAATATATTTCCGCGCTCTCTCCCTCCACCCCCACTCTCATATATATGTTCGCACTAAGGGTGGGGGTGGGAGGAGAGAATGATAAAATATATTATCAAATATATTAATATATTTTCTCGATGAAGGTGGGGGTTGGGGAAGACAGTGAGAAAATATATTAATATATTTTCTCACTCCCTCTCCTCACACTACCC
>ML785881.1:282063-309469 GCA_009831015.1 Picea engelmannii
TAATTTGTGTGGATCAAGAAGCTCTTGGCCTTCCCCCAAGAAGATCATGTAACTATTATTATCCATTGAGAAAAAATGGAGAATAAAATATAAAATAAAAATTATCCCCTCAAGCCCCCTCTCTTATGGAATCATAGCCCCTATAACTCTAGTACTTTTTCATGTAGCAACCAACGAGGTATTTATTAAGAATTATCAAAACATTAAATTTCTTGGGCACACTGGATTTTTAATAATTGTTTGGGTAGTCTGGCCTCTCAGGAGTGTAACAATACATTATTTAATATGGGGGCTCAAAACCCGGGGGGTTACATCCCCTCCCCCTTATTTTGGCATTGTCCTCAGTGCATATACAAACAGGAATCAAAATTCCAAAATTTATTCAAAAATTTGCGGGTACTCTGCCTACATGGCATCTTCATGCTCCCAGGTAGCATCCTTAGGACTGTAACAGGTCCACTGGACTTTTACCAGCTCTATAACTCAATTCCGGAGCATTTTGACTTTTCTGTACAATATTTGCACTGGTTGGACCTGAAAGTCTCCCTCTGTCTCTACCTGAATCAGATGTCAATCAATAACATGGTTAGGATCATGTACATATTTCTTTAGCAAAGATACATGAAATACATTATGCACATTCATGGAAGCATGCAATGCAAGAATGTATGCAACTAGCCCTATTCTGTCCAATATCTCAAATGGGCCACAGAATATGGTTGTCATCTTTGTACAGCTACCCAACTTCAAAGAGATCTTCTTGGGATTTACTTTCAAAAGAACATGCTCCCCCACTTTAAATTCTCTTGTTGTTCTATTCTTATTTTCATAAACTTTCTATCTATCCTGAGTTGCCTTTAAATTCTGCTTAATCTTAACCATTTGGTCTTCCATCTCCTTAAGCAACTCTGGCCCAAGTACTACTCTATCTGTTGGGTTGTCCTATCTTCTAGAGTACTCCATTTTCTAACATACAAAGCTTCAAATGGGCCCATCATCAATGAATCTTGATACCCATTTTTATAGGCAAACTCAACCAAGTGCAAGTAATCTTCCCACTTAGATGGCTTATCCATCACCTACATTCTCAACATGTCTTCAATTACTCAGTTGACCCTCTATGTCTACCCATCTGACTGTGGATGGTATGTTGTGCTAAAGTTCATATTTGTACCAAATCCTTTAAATAATCCCTTCCATAAATCCAAATCAAACTTTGTGTCGTTGTCTGAGACAATTGTCCTCGGTATCCCATGCAACCTAGCAATTTCCTTCATGTAAATTTCTGCAATATTAGTTGTTGTATGAGTTGTTTTCACAGGAACAAAATGAACATCCTTTTTAAATTTATCAGCCACTACCATGATTGAATCGTGTTGCCTATCTGTCTTGGGAAATTTAGTTATAAAATCAATGGTTATTACTTCCCATTTCTTCTCTGGAATTGGTAATGGTTGTAGCAAACTCGTTGGGTGCCTATGCTCAGCCTTCACTCTCTGACATTCCATGCATCTTGCGATGTAATCAGCAACATCCTTTTTCATCCATGGCCAAAAGAATTGGCTTCTTTCTGATGTAATCATTTTCTGGTAACCGGGATGTCCATCATATGGAACATTATGAATTTCCTTTAATACCAAATTCCTAAGTTCTACGGAACTAGGAGCATAAATTATATTTTTATGCATAAGTAATCCATATTCCTTTATCTCATACTCTTTCATCTTCTATTGTGAATCTCCTTGTTGTAAGATTTCCCTTACCTATAGGTAATGTTGATCTGTAACAACAACATCTAAAAAATTTCTCCTGAAGTCTGACTAATGCATACTACCAGTTGTAGCATGCATGAGATGTACTATTCTACTAAGTGCATCGACAACTTTATTTTATTTTCCTTTGATATGCTTGATATCAAATTTGTATTCACTTAAAAATTCCAGTCATCTTGTTTGTTTGGCATTCAAAGTTGGTTGTTCAAAAATATACTTTCGACCATTGTGATATGTTCTCAATTCAAATCTCTTTCCCATGAGGTAATGCCTCCATATATTCAATGCGTGAACAATGGCAACAAGCTCCAAGTCATGTGTGGTGTAGTTCCTCTCATGTTCCTTAAGCTTTCTAGACTCAAAACCAATGACATGTCCATTTTGAGTGAGGACTCCACCAATTCCTTCCTTACATGCATTTGTACATACCAAAAAAATTTCATTTGGGCAGCAATCTTCAACACAGGTTCACTAGTGAGTAACTCCTTCAACAAATTAAAGTTCTCTTCACATTCATGTGTCCATTCAAATTTAATTCCCTTCTTTTGCAAAGAAGTGATGGGATAAGAAATCTTATAGAACCATGTTATAAACCTTATGTAGTAACCAGGTAACCCAATAAAATATCTGACTTCTGAAACATTCTTGGGCGTTGGTCATCCTCTAATGGATTCAATATTCTCTGGATCCACTGTTATACCTTGTTCTGAAATAATGTGCCCAAATTAATGGATTTGTTCTTGATAAAAAGAACACTTACTCAGCTTGGCATACAAATGATGTTCCCTCAGCACTTGCAATATCAATCTTAGGTGATGTTCATGTTCTTCCTCTGACTTAGAAGAGACAAGTATGCCATCCAGAAATACTATGACAAACTTATCCAAATAATCTCTAAATATGTCATTTATTAAGCACATAAAGACAGTTGGTGCATTGGAAAATCCAAAAGGCACCACTACAAATTCATAATGCCCATACTTGGTTCTAAAAGTTGTCTTATGGATATCTTCTTCTTTAATTCTTACATGATGGTATCATGATCTCAAGTCTATCTTTGAAAATATCTTTGCTCCTCTTAGCTGATCAAAAAGGTCATCAATTATGGGTAAAGGATACTTGTTCTTTATAGAAGACTTATTTAGATGTTGAAAGTCAATACACAGCCACAAGGTTCCATCTTTATTTTTGACAAAGAGTATTGGTGCTCCCCAAGATGAAACACTTGGGCGTATGTACCCTTTCGTCAGCAATTCCTCTAGCTGCATTTGTAATTCTTTTAACTCTGGTGTGCTCATTATGTAAGGTTTTTTTGACACCAAGGCAGCTCTTGGCACTAAATCAATAGAGAAATGTATTTCCCTTTTTGTTGGGAACCCTGGAATTTCCTATAATACATCTTCAAATTCTTGTAGTACCGTAAAATATTCAAGGCTTGGCCCTTTTGTCTTTTCTGTCTCCTCCACATGGGCTGCATACAACTGACACCCTTTTCTGAAACATCTCTTCAACTGTAAGGTTGATTATAGAGATGGGTCTTGGTACACCTTTCACAATGCTCTATTTTCCATCTCCATCAAGACATGTAAATGTCTTGCTATGACAATCTAGGACATCATGGTGCTTGTCCAACCAATCCATTCCAATTAGAATATCATAAGACCCCAATGGTATGATATTTAGATTAACACTAGTGTTCACACCATTAAGACTTATGGAACAACCTCTGACCACATCATGGATTCTCCTTTTGGTTCTAGTGGCTAGTTGAACCAAACTTTATTTCCCAAACTTAATTTTCTCCAAATGTAATCTACCCACTATCTTAGGGTCAATGTAACAATGACTTGCTCCTGAATCAATTAAAATAGAAACAGACTGATTTATGATCTTACCTTCCACCTCGATCATATTGGATTGGTGTTTTGCTTGTTGGTCATCTAAGGTTGCATAGATTCTTCCCATATCTTTGACTGTTGTATCCTCTTGGATGTTGTGCACGGTCTTCACTCTATCCTTTCTATGAGGGAAATCCTTGTACATGTGATATTCCTTGCATCCCAAACATTGGATTCGTGGTCTTCCCCTTTTTCCCAAGGAGTCTTGTTTCTTGGGAATCATTGGCATACTGATCTTGATGATTTTTATTTGGCTCATTTCTATTGAAAGGAGGTTTGAATCCCTTCTTCCTCTGATCAGACTTCTCCTTCTTCTTATCCTTCCAATACTTTTGCATGGATCCTCTGCCCTAGCCTTGCTCATACAGGTACTTAGCTTTTCTGATAGCCTCGGTCAAGGTCTTGGGTTCAAAATACTGAATATTTTCTTTATAAATGAAAGGAAAACCACTTTAAAACCTTTGTATTTTCACCTTCTCATCCTTTATGAACCCTACATACTTTAACAAACCTAAGAAATTCTTCTCATATTCTTCCATAGTCATGCTTCCTAGCGTGAGTTCAAAGAACTCCTGCATTTTCTTGTCATAGAAATGCTCTGAGAGGTACTCCTTCTAGAAATACTTTTTGAATTGCTTCCAAGTGATCATACTCTCATTAATATGTTCAAATTGCTTCCAAGTGATCATATTCTCATTAATATGTTCGAATTGCTTCAGTTGGTCCCACCACGTGGCAACCTTCCCATGCAAATGGTAGGTGGAAATTCTGGCTTCTAGGTTTGATGAATAGTTATGCAATTGAAAATGTCTCATGATTCCAAGAAACCAAGCTTCAGCATCATATTCCCTTTCCCTTTCACCATCGAAGGATGGTGGCTCAAGATTCCTCATCTCTCCTTGCAAACTGTCCACTTCATGCCTTATTCTTTGGTGCCTAACAGGAGACACCTCTAGGATACTCATGCATTCTTTAGATGCATAAGACCTTCTTGATGAGTAAGGAGGTGAGTGATGTCTATGAGCTCTGATAGCACTCTTGGAATAACCAATTCTTCCACAATCATCTCTTCTTTCATGATACATGCCTTCTTCCCCTTGCTTTGAGCCATTCTTTGTTTGTCTCTACAATTGATTTAAGCTATGTAGCACTCGGGAATTTATCCAACTTTTCTCTCTCATCAGCCTCTCATTGTCTACCTTATAGCTCTGCACTTCTATTTTCAGTCTTCTCAGAGTTTCTATCAATGTTTCTTTCTCCCCTCGGCCCTTGTGTTCGTTGGATTCTGTCTCTGCATTACCAACTCTGGTATTCTGGCCTTCTACCTCTTTATTATGGATGGAGGCTCCCTCGCCTTCTTCCATTTCTCAAATACACATTTTGAGCTGGTATGTTTAAACCCCTTAATTCTGCAAAATGTGCAAGCAACCATTTTGTCAGAGTTAATCATATGAGAAACAAAATTTGCCAACAATGCTACAGGTCCTTTCAACTCATGAAGAATATATATAAATAACACTTCCATGTTATCCTTGGGCCAATACAGAAATTAATTTTGCACAGGTGCTTCCTTCAAACCACTGTCCCAAGTGACCACGGCTCAAAACCGCAGCCAAATCCTTCCTTAGCACTTTTTTGCCTTTGAAAACAACAATTCGGCCACTATCCCCCTTTTTACTTTGATCGAAGTCTTGTAGGACCAAGGGCCATGACCAAGCGCTTAGTGGGAGGCACCTATCCGGGACGAGATCGACGGTCATAATTCATTGCGCAGATTGTATATGCACATGGGTTAACATCGGGACCTGTACCCGTAATTTAAATTCAATATAGTTTTGTTTTGTGTTTGAAATCTGATCATAGATCGGACGATCCGTATTCATTGTGGATATTATAAAGCGCAGTGGTGGACTCTACCTTTGGAGAACCCACATTTTTTATGAAATACATTTTTATACATTTGAAATCTGATTGCATTACTCACTTATTACGGGGCACTTGGGGTGCTACATGTCAGCAATACGGAGGTGACATGTGGCCCAATCAACTATTGACACATGTCATATTTCCATTGGCACAAATGACCTGTCAAATGCATGAAACAAATGGACATGTGGCATGCATATGGTGGTCCACATCACCCTGGGTGACATCATCATTCCACATCATTTCCATATTCTGTAACTTCAAAATTTTGGCTTGGGAAAACTTTGCACCTGCACACCTCTAATCTCCCAAACGCTGAATTTTTTAATACTCAAAGGACGCACTGATTGACGATCCTCATTCACTGTTTGGATCTACGATCAACAAGAGCTCTAGGACTACAGGCTTTGGGAGTTCTGGACTGTCCACACTCTCCATCCTTCCGGAGTTCCAAGTCTCCGGACTGCAGGATCTGTTTCCACGAAACCTCTATAATCAATGGTTGAGATGGACTCCTTATGCCTTGAATCCTTCGGAGTGCCAAGTCTCCAGACTACGAGATCTACTGCCACATGTCCTCTCCTAATCAATGATGAGGATTTACTCCACTCTTCAAAGCTTCGGGGGTTTCTCTTTCATCCCACTTCATTCCTTCTGATCGTCAAATTGGCGAACTCTCGGAGTCTTCGCCAGCAACTAAGAACCAAGGGGTGCTACGTGGAAGAACATAAGGAATGGACACATGGCCCTATCTGACCGGTGACACATTTCATATACTAACTAGCATGAACGGTATTTGAAAAATATGAAACACGGTGACACGTTTCATATACTAACTGGCATGAACGGTCTTTGAAAAATATGAAACACGGTGACACGTGGAAAGAATCAAGTGTGTCCATGTCACCCTAGGTAATGTTAGTAGGCCATGTCACTTCAGTGCCTCACGACTTCGGGACTTTGGGACTTCGGGCCTTCAGGAATCCGGGACTTTGGGAGACTTCTCCACACTACACCACAATTCCCCCGAACGTCAAATTCCCGAATAGGTTGATCTGCGGACACTTGTCCTCAACACGAATGGTCCATATTTACTCTGGAGTTTAGGACTTCAGGAGACATTCTTCCTAACATATTGAGGGCTTGCTTCTCCAAAAGTGTCGAATCTTCAAACTGTTGCGAGATCTACGGCTCACAATCACTCACACGCAAATCGAACGGTTGGAGTATGCTCTTATCCACTTTTCTCACCTCCTGATTTGTGCTTGATCCAACGGCCCAAACTTGTCCTTGGCCAAATCCAACGGTCAGGTACTCCTCCCCGTGATCTACGACGTAGATTCACTCCAGGACTACGGAGCTTCAGGGCTTTAGGATTATTTTATGACAAGGAACTTCAAACTGTCGAAGTAGCGAAGTCTGAAGAACTTGAGGTTTTAACCTTGGCGCTCTTTTCCTAGATCTGACGGTCGTGAAGAATTAGGACCCTTCCAAAATAGATCATGTTATCACATATTTTTGTAAGGGGATTGTTTTCCTTTGAAGTTGGTCATTGGGTGACCAAATGAAAAAGAAGTGTGCTTAAAAAACCCACAAATTTTTTTCATCCAAAGTCGGGGTGCGATTGTGCAAAGGCACGCACATACCTAGTCAACGAAAATCCATCAAGCATAGGCTCAGTCTCAGTCATCGGATCTATCAGACAAAAAAGATCAGTGGCCATTAGGCGATCGGGATCATAGATTTACACGAAGTATAGCATCAGAAAGAGATCTAAAATCGCGAGGCCAATCCTATCTGTTGGTGCTACGAAAGACACATGATGCAAGATCAACATTTTGTGGTTTCGCAAGATGGAGCGGTCAAGGAGCAAAGTCATCAGAACTCGCGAAATGCGAAATCGCGAAAAGATCGCAGTCGTTGATTAAAGGAGATATCTGGACCATTGGATCA
Organism: Picea engelmannii; assembly: GCA_009831015.1. Taxonomy (NCBI): domain Eukaryota; kingdom Viridiplantae; phylum Streptophyta; class Pinopsida; order Pinales; family Pinaceae; genus Picea; species Picea engelmannii. The sequence continues at coordinate 289,613 of ML785881.1, forward strand.
GCTTTTCACAATTTCACGAGTCGAGAAAGTAAGAGGGTAGAGTCTCGAAGACTCATGAAGCGCGAAGTCCCGAAATGATATTGGTCATCCATTCTAGAAGAACACGCGGCGCAGGATCAGCGTGAAGAAAATCATTTCGGGAAAGTTGAAGTGAGAAATGTCGATGGATCAAGGTCCCAAAATGTTGATGTTCATCAGGACCTTCTGATGCAAAGGGACATGTGTCACCTAATCCAAACAATCGTGATTTTGCGACTCAGAGATTTCAGCATGGAACATAATGCAAACTTGCAAAACACGAAATCCCGAAACGCCTGGGAATTAGGCACACCGTCGCAGCCCAGGGTCATATGGAAAGTGGGGATAACTGAAAGGTAAGTGATTATTGAGCAACAGGCAACTGAGGCCATTCGAGTAAATTATATTGGTCGTCAGATTCAAAACTAGTCTGATCGTCGATCTAGATAGGTCATTTCGCAGGATTGAGCATCAGAATTTTGGAGGTTGAATGGATTGAAAACTCTTGAAATGAGAAATCCTGAAATTTCACATGAGATCCCCCAGTCATGGCCCGAGGTCATGTGGAGCAATGGATAAAATCTTTGCTAAAGGCCCAAAGCACCCGTCTTGGTCTCAGCAAAGGGTTGTGTAGTTTCAAAGCACTGAGATCAGTTCGAAGGGATCATTGGCACCGCCTAGAACATGCATAAGTATTGGGCTTCTTCTCGATCCCGATGAAAGTAGTTAATGAAAGTAGAGGGGTGGTTGGAACCTCATTTCGTTGCATAAATGGAAATCATGGAAGAATTGGTTGTGGAGGAAGATTGTCAACCCAAAGTTCCCCTGTCAACAGATTTTCCTACAAAGCCCACACTGATCTGATCTTGCGTCTGACAGAAGAATGCAAGTGCAGCTTGACAGAAGAAAATGTGGACGCTGAGCCTTGAATGTAGTGACCAGAGCGCGCTCCTGGTGGGAGCTAGTGGCTCTAAGTATATATACTCAGTTTTGATATTTTGTAAGGGTCGAATGGTTGAGTTAGGCTCCCTGCTATTGTAATATTTTTATGAATAACACTCGTTCTCTGGTTATGTATTTTTTTTTTGAGACATCTTGGTTAATCAAAGTCAACTTTCTTACTCCATCTTATTTGCCTCTGATACTAAGAGAGTTCATGATTGACTGATTCACATGAATTGTTGTCCTTAAGCCTTATCCTCTTCTTTGTATATTCAGATGTCCTTAAGCCTTCTTTTGTTCATCCATCCTTGGATGAAGAAAGCATACCCCCTTCTTGTGTTGTAGATATTGATCTCGTGCCTTCACCTCTGCCTATTCATAAAAGTGAGATATGTATTACATCTCCTCTCGAAATTGATCACCCTTGTAGCCTTGAGGAGGTTGAAAATAATTCATAGTCTTCTCAAATCTTGTTACCTCTTGTTATTCCTGTTGAGCCTCCCCATCCTCTTGTTGAATCCCATATTCATCCCACTTCTTTTCAAATTAAAATTAGAAATAAGTTGTTTAAACCTCTGAGGCTGCCATATCACCATAACCCTTATCCTCTTGATTCCTTGGAGTATCTTCCTCGATTTTCTGGGGAGGATCATGTTATAGCTGAGAGGCACTTGGGGGATTTTGAGAACTTTATTGATCAGTTTGAGATCATTCATGATGATGTTACCATGAGGTTGTTCTCACATTCCCTGTTTGGAGATGTTGTTGTGTGGTTTAGATGTATGGAGGCCAGTTCTATTGGTTCCTGGACCGAGCTATGCCATGCTTTTTTAAAGTGTTGGGGTGAGAACAAATCCCTTGATCAATACTGGTTTGATTTTAATGCCTTGAGGAGAGGGGGAGATGAAGCCTTGGTTGTCTTCGGCAGGAGTTTTTACAACGTCTATCATAGCATGCATGTGGATATCAGACCCACAGAGACTGTTGTCATGGTGTACTATATCATGGCTCAGCATCCAGAGCTCGTCCTTCTCCTAAGAGAGAGAAAATATTCATCGTTGAGACATCTGTTTGAGGATGTTGGAGAGGTTGAAGAGAACATCAGGGCTAGCAGATCGGTTCATAGGCAGGCAAATTTGTATGAACATGAGGAAGAAGACTGTGAGTCTGTTTCAGATTCTAAGCAAGAAGATAGTGAACATGAATCGGATCTGTAACAACAACCGAGAAGTAGGTATGATTCATAGTTGGAATCAAGTTCTTCATCATTTGCATATTTTTCTATGGGCAGGGATACATATTCATCTTATGACCAGTTTCCAGAACATTTTGAGCATGTAGCAGCAGTTGATTGCATAAATAGTTGTATGTTCTTGACTGATCATAGTTATCATGGTCTAAATCTTGTTGCCCCTTTATCTTATGATCATTTTTCTGGAGAAAAAATTGCAACTATTGATGATCGAGAGTTGGTTTCAGATGAAGAAGAAGGGCATTTATTTACGAGCAAAGAGATTTTTTCAAAGGAGCATCTTGGCCTTCTAAATCATCCAGGATTCTGTCACAATATTCATGATCACGTGGCCATATACATGGAGTCCTACATTTCAGATTTTCTGAAATGTTCAAATTGCATTAGTTCACCAATACTCACAGGTGAGTATGGTGTTATGAAAGATTTCCAAGACCACACTATAGAGTCTTTTCCTTTATTAATTAAGGAAAAGAATTGGGTGGAAATCATCTATCCTAGACTCACATAAAGCACAGAGTAGCATGTAAAGGAGGAGCTTAGTGGGCAGTTTATCTCATGTCCAGAACCTGTAATTGAGCAGGTATCACCTGGTATCAGCCAGCCTGCATCAGTTCTCCACCCACCTGTGCACTCTAGGAACATCACACGATGGGTGAGCTGCAATAAAGGACAGGAGTTAATTTCTTACCAATTGAGCTCCCCTGATTATAAATTTTGTGACCCTGTGGGATTATATATGGAGCTGTGTTTTCCAAAAGCATTGGAGCTTGCAATTTTATTCACCTTATCATCATTTGGGGGTATAGTCAGTGTTCCAATACATGTCCTCATTTTGTTGTCATAATTCCTTAGCCTTTTGTGGATTATCTGCAGGAAAGAAAAGGATCATATTACCAGACAATCTAGGTGGCTATGGTGGAAGTTTGCTTTCACCTAGCGCTTTGTAAAAATCAGTTAAATTAGGTTCTTGTACATAAATAAGCTCCTTGGAGCATGTGTGTTTATTTTTTTTTTAACTTGTCGGCTTTATAGTCTTCAGCAGGGTGTTTTTGAGCTTGACTCCATATACCAATAGAAGGTGACTGGAACTGCAAAGGGAGATCTTAGAGCCTCACAGGGAGGACTCTATCCCCCATGGAGCCTAATGTTATCACATATTTTTGCAAGGGGATTGTTTCCCTTTGAAGTTGGTCATTGGGTGACCAAATGCAAAAGAAGTGTGCTTAAAAAACCCACAATTTTTTTTCATCCAAAGTTGGGGCACGATTGTGCAAAGGCGTGCACATACTTGGTCGGCAAAAATCCATCAAGCATAGGCTGAGTCTCGGTCATCGAATCCATCAGACAAAAAAGATCGGCGGCCATCGAGAAATCGGGTTCATAGATTTACATGAAGTATAGCGTCAGAAAGAGATCTGAAATCGCAAGTCCAATCCTAGTCGTTGGTGTTGCGAAAGACACGTGGTGCACGATCAACATTTCATGGTTTCATGAGATGGAGCGGTCAAGGCGCAGAGTCATCAGAACTCGCGAAATGCGAAATCATGAAAAGATCACAATCGTTGATTAAAGGAGAGATCTAGACCGTTGGATCAAATTTTCGCGATTTCACGAGTCGAGAAAGTAAGAGGGTAGAGTCTTGAAGACTCACGAAGCGCAAAGTCCCGACATGATCTTGGTCATCCATTCGAGAAGAACACGCGGCATAGGATCAGCGTGAAGAAAGTCATTTCGGGAAATCTAAAGTGAGAAATGTCAATGGCCCATGGTCCCAAAATGTTGATGTTCATCAGGATCATCTGATGCAAAGGGACAAGTGTCTCTCAATCCAAACAATCACGATTTCGCGACTCGAAGATTTTAGCATGGAACTTAATGCAAACTCGTGAAACGTGAAATCTCGAAATGCCTAGGAATTAGGCACACGGTCATAGCCCAGGGTCATATGGAAAGTGGGGCTAAATGAAAGGTAAGCGCATATTGAGTGGCAGGCAGTTGGGACCGTTCGAGGAAATGATCTTGGCCGTCATATTCAAAACAAGTCTGATCGTCGATCTGGATAGGTCATTTCACAGGATCCAGCATCGGGATTTTGGAGGTTGAATGGATTGAAAACTCTTGAAATGTGAAATCCCAAAATTTCACATGGGAGCCCATGGTCATGGCCCGAGGTCATGTGGAGCAATGGAAAAAAGCCGCACCAAAGGCCCAAAGTGCTTGTCTTGGTCTCAGCAAAGGGTTGCGTGGTTTCAAAGCGTTGAGATCAGTTCAAAGGGATCATTAGCACCGCCTAGAACATGCATAATTATTGGGCCTCTTCTCGATCTTGATGAAAGTAGAGGGGTGGTTGGAACCTCATTTCATTCCATAAATGGAAATCATGGAAGAATTGTCCGTGGAGGCAAACTGTCAACCCAAAGTTCCCATGTCAGAAGATTTTTCTGCAAATCCCATATTGATCTGATCTTGCGTCTGACAAAATAATGCAAGTGCAGCTTGACAGAAGAAAATGTGGACGATGAGCCTTGAATGCAGTGACTAGAGTGCGCTCCTGGTGGGAGATAGTGGCTCTGAGTATATATACTCAGTTTTGATATTTTGTAAGGGTCGAATGGTTGAGCTAGGATCCCTGCTATTGTAATATATTTATGAAGAACATTGGTTCTCTGGTTATGTATTTGTTTTTTGAGACATCTTGGTTAATCTAAGTCATCTTTCTTACTCCATCTTATTCTCCTCTGATACTGAGAGATTTCATGATTGATTGGTTCACATGAATTGTTGTAACTGTGTTATGATGAATGTTTTGATTATAGTGTTGTTATAATTTCTTTCAATTTCCTTGAAATTTAAATCCAAGAGGATCTTGTGTTTGAGTTTTTCCTCCTTAGGTTGGTTGAAGACCTGATGTCCATAGCAAACCTCTACACTCTCCTCTCCAAAGTCTTCCCTCTATTCACCCTTACTCCAACTTACTGACTGAAGTTGATTCCAGACCTCAAATGCTTGTGCATTCTAGACGAGATTTATGAGTTAGAACGTTATTATCATTGAGTCTGCGCCCATTTGACCTCTTTAAAACCAACCTGTGACATATAAATTGATGGGTACTGGGTTTACCTTCAATGTAATATGAATGTGACTTCTAGTGCTAACAGATCCTATATCCATCATGGTTTCCCGAACCACTACCCCTCCTGAGATTTCAAACAATGTTAAGGTGCGCTCTCAATGCCTTCTGGCACTCTGCAACTCAATTTCTCTATGAAAAATTGTCTTCAATCTCGATTCACACAGCCCATCCATGCTTCGTATTGGAACCTGACTCTAATACCAAATTGTAACATACACAGCCACCCACAGGTCGGGCTATGCTACTTCAAGCCCGTTCTTGGACTTCTTTCTCTTACAAATACCTTTCACATTAATAAAGACGCATAAAAGAAAGGAACTAAACAACATGCATAGCAATAAACTACAAGCATGCATACTCTAAATATTTATATTGAATTCAACTATAATTAAATACACATCGAAATAAATCGCATACAGGTAATTAATACCATAATAGAGAGCACTTGTCTTTTATAGAAAAGAACCACCAATTGGTTGCAAACCAAGGGCGTTCCACCCAACCGTAGACATTGTTGTTCCAAGTCTCAATAGCAATGTCACCCCCGAGCCAGGGATATGAATCCACAAGGACGGTTCCAAAGTGTTACTTAGCTTCCCAAACTAGTCAGCACTCAAGCTCTCATAGGCTTCCCACCACCCACAACAATCCAAGTACCCATCTCTCTTCTACCCAACCTGCACAACCCAAGAGAATGGACCCCCACCCTTCTCTGTCATGCAGTCCCTCAGGAATTCCTTCTCCTTCCAGGGCTCCCATGCAACTAGTCCAGAATCTCCATGTTGGGACTCTTAGGACTCACAGCTATGAGGAAAGCTAGACACAAGCCAAGCATCTCAAACATCCAGGCCTCAAATCATGGTTGGATTACACCAGCAATCTCGACAACCAACGAATATTATGGTTTCTCTTTAGCAATTAATCTTCCTTCCCCAAGCCAAGACACAGATGAGGAAAAATGAGTGGGGGACAAAAATGGATGGAATGAGATCTCCACCAAAGGTTCAACATTGAACATTCGAGTGAATGAATGTGTGAGGGAAGTGTGAAATGACCAGCAGGAGAATGAGGACGAGAAAACAAGAGTGAGAGAGAACGAACCAGCGAACGTGAGAACCAACCAACGCGAGAACCCCACCAACAAACCAGGGACAGGTTTATGTAATTCGTGGGGATCAAGAACCTCTTGGCCTTCCCCCAAGAAGCTCACGTAAAATCTATTCTCCATTAAATAAAAATGGAGAATAAAATATAAAACAAAACTTAGCCCCTCAAGCCCCCTCTCTTGTGGAATCCCAGCTCCCTATAACTCTAGTCCTTATCTGCCTAGCATCCACCGAGGTATTTATTAATAAAGATCAAAACATTACATTTCCTAGGCACACTGGCCTTTTATTAATTGTTTGGGCACTCTGGCCTCTCAGTAGTGTAACAATACATTATTTAATATGGAGGCTCAAAACCCGGGGTGTTACATAGAAAGAACATAACACAAGATTTGGAATATGAATATGAAAGAGAATGCTTCTAATATATGGTAGAGATTACATTACAAGAGAAAATACACACTCTTGAACTAAAAGACTTTACACAAACTTGTATCTCTACACTCACTCTTTCAAAACCAAACAAAGAAAACTCATCAAAGCACGGTATCTCTAGATGCAATGTCTAGATGTAAGGTTCTTAACAATGAACCAAACACTTCCTTTCATAAAAATCAAGGCAGGATCTAGAATCCCTATACAAAATTCCTTATGGAGGCTTCCTTTATACTATTCATATGTTTTTAATATTCTAGATTCCACTTTTGGGAAAGTGGAGACACTATTCACCACTTTTAATGTGTTATATACCATGGTGCACATCATGAAAAACAACTTTTTCATCATGGGGAATCTTGCTAAATTAATCCTTGAAACATGTCTTCAAGGTAGCAATAATGACAAACATGAAAAGACACAAACCAACTCTGACAAGACATCGCTAGCACAAAGTTTACATGCCAGCCATTGTAGAATATATGTACAAAATATTACAATATGTACAAGGGTCCACACACACCCCTATGTTATCCATTGGGAGGAAGCACATCATTTGGATCATCAACATCTAGATCTAAATGTAGATATGGTTATTCATCCAAATCATATTATAATTCTAAGTTAGTTTCATAGGGGTCTATGTTGATTTGTCATCGCCAATTCTATATCAAAGGACACCAACTATTGAAGCATAGAAGGGAGGCATGACATCCTTGATATACCATTTATCTACAGGGTAGCTTTGATATGTAAACTTACTTCGGTACCCCTACTAGTTCTAGATCACTTTCCATGGGACAAGGTCTACACTTTTAAATTCAATAAAGAAAAGATGACCTAAACCATACCTAACACATTGTTGGATGTGTAGGTTAAAATAATGCAACCTAATTGATAAGATTTATGTGGTGAGAGTTATTTTCAGAGATATTCAGAGAAACCACAGTATTTACATTTGTTTGTCGATGTTTCGGATCCATATTAGGATCCATCTTCAGGACAAGAAGCCAAAGTAAAATCATTGAGATGAGCAGTAATAAATACTAAAAAGGGAAGGAAATATAAGAGTTGGTTGTCAAGAACCCTAAAAAAAATTATAATTAAAATTAGGGTTTTATAATTAATAATGTTTATAAAGTTTTATTAATAAAAAATTTAGCGTGATCTCTATCAACGTTAATTGTTATAGAAAATTTTTCCTCACCCCATGAAACTTGCTTGGATGGATTTTCCATTTCCCTATGCACACTTGAAGTCCCCTTTTGCACTTCCGAGAGCCAAAAAATCATATTTTTCCACAAATATGTGCCCTACCAGTTAGACATCATGTGTATACGCAGGTTGCACCATAACAGCATGCGTACATCGAGTTTGGTGCTCAAAATTAAAAATTGTGTCGGGTTTCCATGTCACTTCACGAGATCCATGATCCTTGACCTTCCATATACTGGAAACATTCTGACTCGGCCCTTTAGTTCCACTTGAAGGCTATAAATTGGGTCATATCCAAACTATGGAAGATGAGAGAATTCAACTTTTGAGAGAAAAGATACTCTGGAGAAATTTTCACTTCACATTGATTATGCATCCCTTTATCCATGAAAGTCTGAACACATTGTTCATCCCCCAAGCTCTTCCTTCTTTGATGGAGAACCTCATTGTCTCCTTTATATGAGCTTTCCTTTGGTGCAGGATTGAAGTGGTGGAGGCCCAGCTGGAAGGGACTTAGTTTCTCGGTTTCAAGATGTGTCAACACAGAAGTTTGTCACTTATACACTTATGTTGATATTTTTTAATAGAAATACTCTTTTCTCGTCCAATTGATATCTTGCAAATATTTGAATTATTATTCCATGGGTATATTTTTTATGAATGTTAATAGATTATGCTATTGCATATACTAACATTATATATTATCACCATATGCTTGTGTATCTTGGTTTTTGAGGACAAGTTACAGGTATAATATTTGAGTTGTGTGCTCAACGATGGTCTTCATCGAACGTCCGGACGAGGTAGGCTCTTGATCTTGTCTTGTTAGCATTTTCATTTATATAGCATACTTGGGATTAGAGTTGATTTCTGCAATCATTATATATGTTGTGGTTTACCCCATGCCATAGACTAATTTATCGGGTCACATATGTGGAGACATGTATGTGGGTAAAGCAAATCCTGTCCGCATATATGTGGCCCTACACATGATTGTTAACATTACATCCCACGTACAAATCCGCAAACAAGTTTTTAATGAATTTGGATCAAAAAATGATTTTTCCTTTGCAAGATGGTGCTTGAATGGAGAGAGAGGGAGCATGAGGAAGTAGATGCAGTAGTGGAAAGAGATGCAGAGGCCCAAGAATCTCTAAAGAGATGTGGTCTTTATACATTTTGGCATCTCAAAGGAATGAAGGCTCAAATGAGGTTACTCCAAATGCTAGTAAAATTTTGGGATCTGGAGACAGAGGCATTCAATATCGATGGGAAACCATTGAGGATTGAATTAGATGGCATCTATTTTATCACAGGATTTTCTCACTGGGGCGAGGTAGTAAATCTCAAATCCTCGGGAGGTGGGGTTGGTATGAACATAGAGGATTGCATTGCCACCCATTGTGTTGCAGGCACAGAGAAAGTAGGGAGCCAACTCCCCATCAGGGAAATCGAGAACCTGAGTTTAAAGATCGTTGTACTTGTACTTACATAGATCATGGGGTCGGCCTTATTGCACCAGGCATCAAGGCCACTAATTTTTTACATAGTGCAGTGTTTACTATCCACGGTTTATGATTGTTGTACCTCACTACTAGCTAACATGAAGAGCCAGTTGATGAATTGCAAACAAGGGAGAAAGAGAAACTTTGGGTTTGCATCCATCTTGTGTAGTTTTTTCTTTGAGTGGGTTCCAGGCTTGAGCCCTAGAGTAGAGATTATTCCACACTGACCGTGTGATCCTGCCATGTCACGGTGGACCGACGTGATGGGGCGGTTAGGAGGTGGAAGGGTGCCAACCCCCTACAATGACGAGTTCTTTTTCTAGTGGCATCGACAAGTTATATCCATAGACGAATACCCCTATGTTGGGATCGATTACAGAGGGGACCCAAATATTCCTTTACCACCAGGTTTTGCCTACAGTGATATAGGTATAAAAAGTTTTTATATATTTCATTTTTTTGTGTTTTTCAAAAAGAATAAAAATAAAATCCAATTTTTTTTGTCTCGTATCAAGTATTAACAATGCCTTTGTCATGCAGATGTGGGTTCGTGACGAACAGAAGGATTCCCATGACATCGACGGATGAACCGAGGAGATGAGCATACAGGGGGAGATGTAGAGAGAGTGCTACAAAATATGTAGGGGAACCTGTCTCGATTAACGCATCGGACTCCTATGGTTTAGTTGGAAGATATGCTAGAGGCTATGTAGCAGCAGGTGGTTGGTGTGCCTCATGCATGGGTGTGACTCTTCCGGCATCTCACAAACATCATACTATGCTATCATGATATGCATCTGGCGCCACAAGCGTAGATTCCATGGCCATATATCTACCATCCATATATGTATTTTGAGGGTGTGAGCCCCATTTTGTACTATGACACCATATTTTTTGAAAATATGAAATATAAAAACATTGGTCCTCGGCTTTACTTATATATGTTACAATGTGTACATTGATGAAATGTGTTTTCTTTACTTTAGTTATGTGACAAATGCCAATCTAAAACATAATTAGCATATGCATCAAATACATAATTAGAACTTCTAGGTATGTGATTATAAGTAATAAAATCAAAATATTGTTCCAAAAGTCGTACCTGTAGGAATTGTCGGAGTAGAGTAGAGTATCGCACATGGTAATTGTCATTTAACTGACATACGATGAACTGGGAGTCCAGGTGAACCTCTAAAAACCAAACATCGTGTGAAATGGCATCGCATAATAGTTTTATAACGACGTTATGCTCAGCCACATTATTCGTTGATGGCTCCAGACAAACTCCACTTAAAGACACTAGTTGACCCTCAGGCGAGTAAATGAGCCAAGCGGAGGAATCCATGTTCCGTGTATGACGACCGGAACCATCTGCAAATCCTATGTAAACTGAAGACTCTATTGACATGTTCCAACCAAGGGAAACATAATAAGCAAGTCGATGACACAAAGGAAAAGATATATATATACTATTATACAAAGAGTCACGCCCAAGCTTGAGGACTCAAGTGTAATACCTTTTAAAGTAGAGCCCATTTCTGGGCTCATCCAACATATTCCCTTCATAATCCTCCAATTCATAGGCTCCTTTTTCTAAAACATGTCGCACGATATAAGGACCGTGCCACATGGGGTTGAACTTGCCTGCCCCAACGGTTCTTTGGCTTGGTCATATAGGAGGACCAAGTCACCCTCAACATAACTAGGGTCTGCATCTAGTCGAGGGAAGTTTGATATTAACTTGGATAAAACTAGCGATTTCTTAGACTTCACCGAAGTGAAATCGAGATCAAATTCTTGAAAAATAACAATCCACTTATTGTATTTTACCCCTATGATAGGTCGGGTAAGGACGTATTGAAATGGATTGATATCTGCAACTATGGTAGTTTTTCAAAGCAATATATAATGTCGTAATATCTTAACTGCATGTACGGCGACCAAGGCTAGCTTCTCGATGTGAGAGTACTTAAGTTCAGAACCGACTAAGTTTCTACTAAGATAGTAGACAATGTGCTCACAGAGAACATCATTTTCTTGAACCAGAACCATACCAACCATCCCTTTGGACACGGCGATATAAAACAATTAATCTCTACTGTAGTTTGGAGGCTTCAACAAAGGTGTCGATAGCAAGGATTTCTTAAGAGAATCGAAGGATTCTTTGGCTCACTCATCGCATATAAATGGACTATCCTTCTTCAAAATATGCATGAAACCCTTAGTTAAATTGGAATAGTTCACTACAAACCGAAGCAAGAAGTTAGCCTTCCCCTGTAAACCCTGAAGTTGTCTAATGTTGCACGGGGGAGGCAATCAAAGTATTGCCTCAACCTTCATAGGATCCACCATGATCCCATTCTTAGAGACTAATAATCCTAAGAGATGGCCAAACCTAACGTAGAAGATGCACTTGTGAGGGTTTAAACGAATGCGATATAACGACATCTCTCAAATACTAGTTGAAGGTGAGTAGAGTGATCTACTCTCTTGCGAGAGTGAGCAACAAGATCATCGAGGTAAGCTTCGATAATATGTTTGAGATCTTGAAAATAAAAGTTCATGGCGCATTAGAAGGTTGCTTCGATGTTTTTAAGGATAAAAGGCATTTTCCAGTATGCAAAAGTACCCCAAGGAAAAATAAATGTTGACTTGTGTTTATCCTCAAGTTTGATTACTGGTCATTAAGGTATACCATTAACAAATGCGATACAGCCTATCGATAATGAAAGTAGGTATCAAGGCACTGAGTACATTCTTACAAGTGTGAATAAAGGTGTTGAGGTTGAACATTTGAAGAATCCATCGAGCAGGAGACATTGATGTATTCCCAACTGTCGATGGCGGGAGAACCTACCACTGATGACTGCAAGCCTCCAGGTACTCATAGTAAGTCTCATTGTGTTCGACCTCAACTCCTCTATTCACATGATGTAGACTTACACCTTTGGCAGATCGTGTAGAAGACATGGAGCATTAGTTTACAGTAGCAGATTTCATGAGTTGTTGCTATCATTCATTGGGCCAATACCTATATGACTTCAGTGATCATGGGAGATCAGATTGTACTCCATTGTATACAGATATCTTCAGATTGATTTTGAGACTGGTTTCCACTGGGCCTTGTTCATGACTATGACAGCATATGACATGTGTCTACTTTGTATTTCCTATTCATGGCCATGAACAACTATTTGGTATATTTCCACATGGATCTACAGTGTAATTCAGACTGGCATCCATGTGTACAAAGTCATTATGAATTGTAATGTTCTCATGATCAACTAGATCTTCTAGATAAGTTTCCATTACTCCACTTTTGGAAATTATAATGTATTTCGGCCATTGCAAATACTCCTCTGACCTCACACATTAGGGGGCATCTGTTATAACAAATTTTTCCTCACCCCATGCAACTTGCTTGAATGGCCTTTCCATTTCCCTGTGCAGACTTGAAGTCCCCTTTTTCACTTCCCAGAGAAAAAAAACATATTTTTCCACATATATCCGCCCTACCAGTTAGATAGCATGCGTATACGTACGTTGCACCACTACAACCCACATACATTGAGTTTGGTGCTCAAAATTAAAAATTGTGTCGAGTTTCCATGTCACGTCATGAGATCCATTATCCTTGACCTTCCATATACTGGAAACGTTCTGAATCGGCCCTTCAGATCCACTTGAAGGCTATAAATTGGGCCATATCCAAACCATGGAAGAGGAGAGAATTCAACTTTTGAGAGCAAAGATACTCTGGAGAAATTTTCACTTCACATTGAGTCTGCATCCCTTTATCCTTGAAAGTTTGAACACATTGTTCAGCCCCCAAACTCTTTCTTCTTTGATGGAGAACCTCATTGTCTCCTTTATATGAGCTTTCCTTTGGTGGAGGATTGAAGTGGTGGAGGCCCAACTGGAAGAGACTTAGTTTCTCAGTTTTGAGATGTGTCGACACAGAAGTTTGTCACGTATACACTTGTGTTGATCATTTTTTAGTAGAAATACTCTTTTCGCGTCCAATTGATATCTTAAAAATATTTGAATTATTATTCCATGGGCGTATTTGTTATGAATTTTAATGTATTATGCTATTGTATATGGTAACATTTTATATTATCACCATATGCTTGTGTATCTTGGTTGTTGGGGACAAGTTGCAGGTATAAAGCTTTGACTTGTGTGCTCAATGGTGGTCTTCATCAAACATCCGAACGAGGTAGGCTTTTGATCTTATCTGGTTAGCATTTTCATTTATATATAATACTTGGGATTAGATTTGATTTATGCAGTCATTTTGTTTGTTGTGGTTTACCCCATGCCATAGAGTGATTTTTCTCGTAACAATAATACTATTGAAATTTAGGGATTTATAGAGTTAGTTGGAAATGGGTTTTATAGAGTTATTAGGTATTAATAAAAATCTATTATTAATCCTAAAAGTATATTTAAAATTAGGGTTTAATAATTATTAATATTTATAAATTTTTATTAAACCCACACAAAAAACTATCTTAACGCAAGTTCATATCAACACCCCACACAAAAGTTAGGGTTTCTCAATACCTTAGCCACAAGGGCCATAAGAATCTCCAATGAAGAGCACCTAGAACATGAGAAAGATCACCTCTCGAAAGTCTTCAAAAGTATAGGTTACAAGGACAAATACATTAAGAATGCAATAAGGAAAGCCCTGGAAAAAGCTAGCAATAGACCTCGTTCCTTGAACAACCAGAACCCTGGTATGATTTCCTAGCTTCCTTACATCCAAGGAGTAACTGATAGGATTGTGAAAATCCTGAGCAACAAAGAGATGAAGGCCTCTTTCAAACCACCTGAACCCATCAAACAGAAAATGAGATATGTTAAAGAAAAGCTTGACCATCACAAATGTAAAGGAGTATACAAAATAGAGTGTTCTTGTGGAAAATGCTACATCGATGAAATTGGACACTCCTTTCATATTAAGATTAAAGAACATGGATTTGACATCAAGAATGAATGTACTTGCACCCCGGAATTAGCTCAACACTCTCTTAAAACAAAACACCATGTATGCTTAGAAGACACCAAAATTCTAGCAAAGGAAGATCGCCTCTTTAAATGACGAATCAGGGAAGCAATTGAAATTATCAAGTATCCCAGTAACTTAAAAAGAGACAATGGTCTAGAAATCAATGAAAGTTGGATCCCTTTGATCCACGATTGAAGGTATAGGTAAGAAGACTCGGGTTTGTTCTGGTTTCCCTTGTTTTCTTTGTCCTTTGGTTGTTTGTTGTTTAAATAGTTGTCCTCACTTCTCTCTTAGACCCTCTCTAGCTTTGTTCCCTCCTTAGAATTACTTTTAGGTTAATCGTAGATTTTTCTTAATACCTAATAATATCCTAAACTAATTACATTAATTCTCCCTTAATGTATTTTAATAATTTTATTTTCCTCTCACTATTTCTATTATTAATAAATAACCACTTTAATATTATGAAAACTACTAATATCATAATTCTTAATACTATTACCAATTTTTAGTAATAAGAAATATAACTTATAATACTATTATTAATATTTAACCTTCTTTAAGTAATATTCTAATAATAGTTTATCCCTTAGAGTATTATTAACCCCACCCTTCCAACTAACTCTTTAAAACCATAAAATTCAACATCAATAGCATTAATAGAGATCACACCTTAAAAATTTATTAATAAAACTTTATAAATATTAATAATTATTAAACCCTAATTTTCAACATTATTACCATTAATAGATATCACACAAAAAAAATTATTAATAAAACTTTATAAACATTATTAATTATTAAACCTTAATTTTAATTATAAAAAATTTAGGGTTCTTGATAGTTAATTCTTAGATTGCCCTCCCTCTTTAGTATTTATTACTGTTCATCTCAATGGTTTTACTTAGGCTTATTATCCTGAAGATGGATCTTTGTATGGCTCTGAAACGTCGACAGACAAATGTAGATATTGTGGTTTCTTCGAACATCTATAAAAATAATGCAACCTGTCATGAACAAAAATATTGGCACTACATAGGAGGAGTTTACTAATGAAGATTTTCTAATATGAAGACCATGAGTAGGAAAATGCAAATGGAAAGCTAGAAAATCCTATGTACAGTTTTTTTCTTTTCTAATGAATGCAAGAAGATGTTTATAACAAGAGAATGAATAATATCTATCCTAAATATTAATGTAGGACAATCTTTCCAAAGACGAGTTCTAAGAAACACAAGATTAAAAGTTTCTCTACGGCTATACCTATATGAGAAATACAATTTACAATGGAAGATTGAATCTCCTGAGGACAAAATTTAATGCATTCTAAAACATATAGAGGCTGAGAACTAAGGCTTCCACGCTCGCTTTATTCTTTCCCACTTATGATCATGGAAATTATATGGAGTGGGAATTGGGGATCATCTTTAGATTCAAAGTCTAAAACATAATATTCTTCTACTACTTCTTTAGAGAGGAATATAAAACCGTTGTTGAAAGGATATTCATCATTTTCAACTAAAACATAATCTTTAGCTCTAAAGTTTGGATATGCAAGTAAGGCTTTAATTTGCTTTGAATCCTCATTCTTTTTTGGACAGTGATCAACAAAATGACCATGTTATTTGCAATTGAAACATTGCACCATTTTCATATCTTTTTGTTGACTTTTTTTTCTATCTAGCTGATATCTAAGATAACTTCAATTATTTCTTCCAAACTCTCCATATCTATATCTTCCTTTGAACTAAGATTCCATTTTGTAATCACAAAACAATCCTTGCATTTTTTATGCTTTCTAGGCCTAGTTTGGATTTTACAACCAAAATCCTTTTTATCGGAATGAAAAGAACATACTTTACAATTGGCCTTCCTTTGCATATTATCAATGGTATTCTCAAGTCTCATGTTATTGCAAGCATCTATAATGGCATATTCAATTATTTGAAGAATACATGTAGCACTCATCGAAGCAAGGATGATTGGGGAAACAACAACTTTACCATATGTGGATTTGGCCATGTCTATTTATAGATACTATATAATAAGCTTCCATTGTTAGGTCATGCATTCCATCAAACTAATATAACAAATCTTTCATATAATGAAAATATTCAGTTTTGAGGTAAAGATTACATATATGCTAAGAGAGAAACATTGTCTACTTCTCCTTTGTCTTATCTGCAAGAATTCCAACAAATTCATTGATTATTGTTGTTAGTAAATAAGTAGGTCCTTCTTGGAAGAGTTTATTTTGATAATATATACCAAGAGAATCCAATCAACTCTTGAGATTGCCAATAAACTGAAAATAAAGTAACGTGTCAACTTATGTAGGTTATTTTCCCAATGAAATCATTCAAATATTTGTCCATCCTATCATCCCATTACTCATTTCAAGAATTTCATTCTCGATATGAATATCCACAATATAATAAACTATTATTCAAGTTCTAAGTTCTTATGGTAGATGTTGTATGCTCGATAGTATGTATTTCTTCATCAACAATAACTTGAGCAAGAATTTTTATAGTTAGTACTCGTTCTATAGCTTTCTCAACTATCTAATGTTTCTCAAGCTCTTCATCTTTTCTTCTTGTGGTTTTTTTGGCACTTCTTTTAGCATCTTTATTTTCTTCATGTACTTCTGTCATTTCTACTAGAGAGAGACCCAAGATGAAATCAAAGAGATCATCTTTCTTCTCAACGTCTTCTCTTCATTTGGAAGTTTTTTCTTTTCATGAAACTATTTCCTTTCTGGCAAAGATAATTCAGAAATAAAATCAAACAGGTCATCTTCTTCTATATAGTTATCTACAAAATCTATCTTAACCATATTTACAATTTTTTTTCTTTTCCCTTATCTGCTCGAACAAATGGCTTCAATGATCTGCCTTCTTTATTGTCTACCCAAATCTTTTGAGACAAAGTGGTGATATAAAACCAGGAAGAGAGGAGTTGAATCTTCGAAGTAGATCTCTAAGAAAGAGACATCTCTTTCTTGTTTTTTACATTGGTCTTCTTGGGCTCTTTGGATTCAATTTTTTTTATGGATTTTATCAATATCTCTTTCAATAACTATCACTGCATATTCTATGGTAGACATATATCTTAAATGACCATCAAAAGTTGTTAGCACGGTATGCACTTCTTTTGCAACATCATCAAGATTACTAGAAAGACGTTTTAGTGCAATAGTTTGATAGTCCCGTAACTGGAGAGAGTTGTCAATATCATCTTCTCTTTTGCAGACAACTCTACACTTTGAAGGACACTTAATCTTACCATTTTCAGACCATTTAACTAAATCTCTAAGAGGATGGAATCTTCCTTCTATATAAGATGTTTCTCAATGGGGAGGAGGATGATCATGATGTTTATTTTCCCTAGGGAGATTTTATTCAAATATCATCATAATAACATGGTTAGATGGCTTTCTTATCATAACTTTCCACTTATTGCATTTAATATTGTCCTTTTCAAAACTAAATTATTCATGCAAGCAATATAAATCTTCATACTTTAACGTAGAAGGCAAACTATCTAAGACTGAGGCATTCGATCCATAACGGAAGAGAGGGATAATTCCTACTTACACACAACCAAGATGGGAGGAATGTATATCCAACATTCTTAACTTTTATTTTGAAATCTAAATTAGAAAATTACATGATACTAAGGTGAAAAAATGATTATGAGAAGAAATAAAAAATGACACTTACATTGGGATCACATATAACACTAAGACATATATAGGGAACAACACAAATTTTAATAACACTTTCATGATATTATGGCTCATATACCACTATGGCCTCACTTACCCACACACAAACCACACTAACTATTAAGTAGTTTATCACTCTTACCATAGTGGAAGTGATCCTCTCACTCAATAGTCAACGTAATTTGTGTGTACAGGTGAGAAAGACCAAAGTGGTATTAGATCTAGTGAGGCTGAAGTGGTATATGAGCCATAGCATCATCGAAGTGTTATAAAAGTAGTAAAAATTGTGTTGTTCCCTATATATGTCTCGTTGTTATCTATGATCCCAGTGTAATTGTCAACTTTTCTTTGTTCTCAATTCAACTTTTCACCCCATTCTCCCTTCAGTGAGCGCCTAAAAAGTGTGATGATATTGAAAGAAAACAAATTGTAATGGCATCAATACAATGTTGGATAACATTGTATTTCTCATTTAGAATGGTTTAAAGAGAAAGAAATTCATCTAAGCTTGTAGAGGATATATTATGATTGAAATATTTTGAGTTCTCTAGAAACTTTGGTTGTGAGTAGAATGTGGATAAGGAGGTCTTTCTAGGACTTGTAGCTAGAGGTGTAAGTCGCAAGAGTTTGTGAAGTGTATTCTGGTGGTAGGCAATGATTTTGGTCATCCTATAACTCGAGGAAATATTCTTAGTTGAACCCTCTGAATCATAAGTATCTAGCCTATAAATATTTAAACAATGTGTATTCCAATCCAATGGATAGTGTTGTGTTTGATAGATGTTCATCCCATATTTCTATTTCTACCTATTCCTCATATGTTGATTCCTCTTGCACCAATTATCATTTTGTTTATCATTCTATATGCATGATAAAATCATACAATCATGTGGAAGAAAAACTCCAAAAACAATTATTCGCCCTACATGAATATGTTAATACTATTTCACCTTTGCAGGTACAAAAAACTTTGTCTATGTTGAGAGAAATCTAGTATTTACAAAAATAACTTGCTTCTTTGCAACAAACTACCTGTGTTTCACATCCTTCCTCTTCCCATTCTAAGGAATTATTCTTATAATAAAGTTTACCTATGTTTCTTGAAACAACCAATCAAAGTTTTGGAACATGTAAAGAATCCTCTAGTGTTGTATATTCGGATAGGCCAAATAATTATCTAATTTTACCTAGGAAATATTATAGTTTTGTTTCTAGTAGTCTTCCTAAGCCTCCTTGTCAAGAACCCCCTTATCAATCCTTGTTCCCAATTGCATCTACTCCATATTCAGAATTAAAAGCAAGAGTCAACAAGTTGCAAGAAGAAAATAATGTTAATATATTAAGAAAAAGGGAAAGACAACATCAAATCATTAAACTTCAAAAAGAAAAGTTGAAGATGCAAGAAGAAATGTTACAAAAATCAATCATGATAGAAGAATTGGAAATTGCTAGCCAATTGTCTACTACAAATTTAAATGATGAAGAATATCAATGAATTCAAAAAAAT
>ML785881.1:311071-326583 GCA_009831015.1 Picea engelmannii
AATATATTCATTCATTTCTAGATGAAATAAAAGATAAGACCCAACTTCAAAGATTTATTGGATGTATCAATTATGTTGCTCCTTTCTATCTATAGATAGTTGTAGATGGGAAATTATTGAACTAGAGACTAAAGAGATATCTTCTAGCATAGAAAAAAATCATACTAAATATGTGGGAAGAATAAAAGAAAATGCCATCATCTTTCTCCATTAAACCTACCTAGTGAAGAAAGAAAGAATATCTCTGCATATGCAAGTGATAAGCGTTCTAACATAGTATTAACAGAGTAAACCCCTCAAGGATTTGAAGAAATTATAGATTTGTATTTCATCAATTTAGTGGAGCTCAATTGAATTATCACTCCACTCATAAAATAATTATGGTTGCAATTAAAGGTATAAAAAGATTCTTAATATTTATTGTTTCTGAAGATTTCACTTTGAATATAGATTTAATGAATATGCGTGGATTTTTAACTTCAAAGAACACTTGAGATATTGGAAATAGTAGATTAATATGATGGAACATGCATTTAGGAAATTTTGACATTAATTTCAAATACATTGAAGGAAAAAACAATACCTTTGTTAATTTCTTAACAAAAGAATTTCAGCTTCCAAACAAACTAGCTCAAATGGTCAAACAGGTAGAATCAAGTGAGAAAGAATCAAGGGAGCATGAAAAGATTATTCCTATCTAATTATGCCTTGCTTGTAGAATTAAAGATATCCCTGAAATGATTCAAATTGGAATTATTAAAAAATGGACTTATCAAGCAAATTCTTATGATAATACAAAAGAATGGAGAAGAATTTTTTTTACCACTTATATTGATGTAGGTGACAAAGATCTCGGAAGAGTCTACTTAAAACTATTTGAGCCATGCATTAATCAAGATTATTGGTTGTCTTTATTAAATTTTCTAAAGTTTCAAAAAGAAGTTGTTATTGGTTTTGACTGCCATCTCCTTGTGAGGCATCCTTGGAATTCTATTTTTGAAATATTTGATGTTAAATATGTGCCTTCCCTGGATGAAAGCCCTAAAGATGCAGATCTAATCATAGTTATGTAATCATATCTATATGTAGGTGAACAGTTTGAGTTACGCTTCAAATTTATCATTACTCTCAAAGATAGAAAAGTTATTCTGATTGAAAAGTAGTCAATTCATGATGAGACTAAATTCCATATTAAGTCCACCTTTAGAAGCTATGCCATATTTGAAGACAAATTTGAGCATATTTTCTCACTCTATTCCCCCGCCCCCACCTTCATTGAAGGTGGGGTGAGGGAAGAGAGTGAGAAAAATATATGTTCTCACTCTCTTCTCTAGTGTGGATGGGGGAAGAGAGTGAGCAAATATCCCCACCCTATTTTCCTACTTTCTTCCCCATCCCCACCCTATTTTCTCACTCTCTTCCCTTAACCCTAACCTTAATGCTCAATGAGGGTGGTGGTAGGGGGAGAGAGTGAGAAAATATATTTTTTCACTCTCTTCCCGCACCCATATATTTTCTTTTGAGGGTGGGGTCGAGAGGAGAGAGTGGGAAAATATATGGGGGTGGGGTGGGAAAATAGAGGGGGGCTCACTCTCTTCCTCCACCCCCACTCTCATTGAGAAAATATATTTGTTCACTCTCTTCCCTCACTCATATATTTTCTTTTGGGAGTGGGATCGGGAGGAGAGAGTTGAAAAATATATGAGAGTGTGTGTGAGGATTGGGGTGGGAGGGGAAGAGTGAGAAAATAGACTGGGGCTCACTCTCTTCCTCCACCTCTACCCTCATTGAGGCTTATTATATTTACTCACTCTCTCTAGGGTGAGGGTAGCTAGGGGCATAGTGGGGCCCACTCTCTTCCCCCACCCCTACCCTCTAAGGGTAAAAAGTGAGAGACTCACTCCCTTTCCCCACCCTCAATGGAGAGAGTGAGCCTCTTGCTCTCTCCTCTCACCAACACTAGGGATGGTGGGATATATTGAGCTAAGGTTTGGTCACTCTCTAGGGTGGAGTGGAGGGAGAGAGTGAACAAATGTATTTGCTCATTGTCTCCCCCCACATCATTTTCTCACTTTCACCCCCCACCCCCACCCAACCCCTCCAAATATATTAAAGGTGGGGATGGGGGGAGAAAGTGAGAAAATGCATTTGATCACTCTCTCCCCCCAACCCACCCTTCCAAATACATTGAGGGTGGGGGCAAAGGAAGAGAGTGAGAAAATACATTGAGGGTGAGAGTGAACAAATGTATTTTCTCACCCTTTTCCCCCACCCACACCACCATACATTTGAGAGAGAGAGCAAATGAGGTGGGGGAATAGAGTGAGCAAATGTGTTTGTTCATCCTTTTCCCCCACACCCACCGTCATACATTTGAGAGCAAATGAACAAATGTAGTTGCTCACTCTCTCCCCCTGCCCCCCCTCCATCGAGGGGTGGGGTGTGGGGTGAGAGTGAGCAAATGTATGAGGGTGGTAATAGAGGGAGAGAGTGAGAAAATGTATAAGGGTGGGGGTAGGAGGAGAGAATGAGCAAACACCCAACCCCCACTCTCAATGATAGTGAGGGTGGGGGCAAAGAGTGAGCAAATGCATTTGCTCAATCTCTTTCAAACATATGATGGTGGGGTGGGAACAGAGGGTGAGCAAATATACTTGTTCACTCTCTTCCCCAATCTCTTAAATTTACTTACTCTTTCAATAAAAATGAAAAATAAATAAAAGAAAAAACAAAACTAATATAAAAGTGAAAACAAAAAAAAAAAATAATAAATACAATAAATATAACCATTATACACAACATAAACCAATTACTATATTCCTACTATATATATAAAAATAAAATACATTTTATATATACATTTGAAAATAATAATATCCCATAAAATACACTAAAACCACATAATTTATTTACGTCATTCACCGCAAAATAATATCCCTATGAAAGTGAGAAAAAAATAAATACAAATAAATTTTCCACCACAAAATAACTTCCATATGAAGATGAGAGAAGATAAATGGAAGTAAATTTTCACTAAATCAAAAATCAAAATTTCACGTGGATAACAAAATAAGGTGAGCCCACTTAGGTGACAAGTAAGATATGACGAGTGAGGCAGCGCGTCGGTGATGGGATCCCAAAATAATTTCACGTGGATAACAGAGTAAGGTGAGCCCACTTAGGTAACAAGTAAGATATGACGAGTGAGACAGCGCGTCGGTGATGGGATCCAAAAATAGTTATACGCAAACTTCACGACATAAATAACTTTTTGCATACTTCTTGATTAAAAAAATTTAATGCTCGTATTCTAAAAAGTTTGATCACGATTTTAGATTTTAGTTTTGTTTGCATACAACATTATATTATCATATTTTTTAAGTTGAAGCAGGGGAAAGGAAACATCGAAGTGAATTAAGGATGGTTACGTTGTTAAAAAATGTGGGATTTTGCTTTTGGATGAAAAATGCATATTTTAAAATATATATCGTCATCCTACATTTCGTTAAATATTTTCAACTATTGTATAACTTCAAATTTGAATAACTTTGTTGCCCACATATAACAATCTCAAATGTGTGTCTACAGTGTTTTTATAGAAAAATGGATCAGTTATGGTTCATATGTTTAAAGTCTTTGCTATGAAAAGGGTGGTTTTAGTTTGTTAGTCGACTCTTGATTTGGTAACACAACCCTAAAGGTATGAAAAATGTGGTTTTAGTTTGTTGATAGACTCTTGATTTGGTAGCACAATCTTAAAGATCTGAAAAATATTGTTTATATTTTTTTTTTCCATTTTCTATAAAGAATTGATTTTGTGATAAAACCCTAAAATTTATTTGATGTATATTTATATTTATATTTATATCTTCAATATAATCTATATGATGTTTATTTATATCATAAAAAAAATTATTAAGATTTTTTTATAAATTTCTACATAAATATATTTATGTTTATATTTATATGTATATTATGTTTATATTTATATCTTAAATATAATTTATATGATGTATATTTATAGTAAAAGTATTTGTTAAGGTGTTTTTTAAAGTTTGCTTGTAAATATATATTAAAGTAAAATATATATATATATATATATTAAAGTAAAATATAACTTGTATGATGTTTAGTTATCTCGATGTTTAGTTATCTCTTAAATATAATTGAAGTAAAAGTAAGAAATTTATATATATATATAAACAAATAAAAATAAAAATACATAAATAAAATAAATAAGAAGAGAATAAAAAATTGAAAAATCATCCGTCCGCCATGGAGTTAGTGTGTTCTCTCTTCTGGCAACTTCTTTGAATTGACGGTTAAACAAGGTAAAGTCACACGAGCACGAAGGTTATCTTGTCCACGCGTCCATTTCCTTCATTCAACACAAGGAAGAAGGTCTGAACACGTGTCGTGTGTCTAGAGAATATGGACAGACGATGAAGGTCTGAGAAAAACCCTCCCTTATAAACACCTGCTGTGTAATTATATCTGAAATATATATAGTTTTATACATTTTTAACTTATGAAAAAGATGTAAATGATTAAAAAAACCTTTAGTGCTTAGTAGTGACTAAATTTAACTATATTATATGCATTATCTATTTATTTTATTTAGTGGGTAAGATTTTATTGATATTATGAAAATGAGAATGTTATTATTTTAATACCATAAATTCCATTTTAATGTAAAATTGAAAAAATTGCTAAATGTATTGCATTATTATTTTTATTGGACTTAGAAATATTTTAAATTTATTATTATTATTTTTCTTATTCATTTGTAAATTAGTTTTATTTTTCATAATTCCATTTTAATGTAAAAGAAGTAAAATTGCTAAATATATTGCATTATTAATTTTATTGGACTTGGAAATATTTTAAATTTATTATTTATTTTTTTGTTTGTTAATTGGTCCGGATCTTCTTGGCATCGGGATTAACCTTTGACTTGAGAAACCGCGACTCAGGGGCATCTAAGCCGTCAAAATCACCTGGGGATCACCTCGGGATCGCACCCGACCTGAGCCACACCAACCCTTAACATGGTTGGATTTTTTGTCCCCGTAGGTTTCGAACCGGTGACTTTTCAACACGGAGTGGCTTAACAACACCGCGACTCAGGGGCATCTAAGCCGTCAAAATCACCCGGGGATCGCACCCGACCTGAGCCACACCAACCCTTAACATGGTTAGATTTTTTGTCCCCGTAGGTTTCGAACCGGTGACTTTTCAACACGGAGTGGCTTAACAACACACTCTGTCACCGACTATCCTACACCTAGGGGACTTTAAAGTTGAAGGACATGGGGGTGGGCTTTAATCCACTTATGTGTGCACGGGTCATGATACCATTTATTATAGTATCTCTAGGTGCAACCACACGTTTGACCACTACCTCAAGGTGTCCCCATGGCTCCAGGTAAACCCCTCACGAGAATTGAACCTTGTCCAACGGTGAAAAACTCCTCGCTTTCCACCATTGGATCCAACCCCTTTGGGCTTAAATTTATTATTATTATTTATATTACTCATTGTCAATTAGTTTCATCTTTCACTACTTTGTCAGTTAGTTTCATGTTTTATTTTTAATTAATTTGTCAATTAGTTTCATCTTTGATTTTTAATGTTTCATCTTTGATTTTTTATTTTTATTTTAATGTTTAATATAGAATTTCAAGTTTTATTATCAAGGCGACTGTAATTGTTGGTAATATTACCTACATTAGATCAAATTTACCTAGTGTCATCACGTTTTCAAAGCATTTGTGCTTTCTCAAGTGGTAGTGAACTAAATTCCTATAAGTCATCATTATGAGGCAAGGTAGTGAAATACTTTGCGGATATGTTGTAGGTTCCACGACCTTCCAGTACAATTGCACGTGTCTTCTTGCATGTTGCATGTGCTTCACTTGTTGCTAGAGCGATACCTCTCTTGAATCATTCTCTCTACCTAGGTTGGTGCAACAGAGCTCTTGTGTAGATTTCAAGTCTTACTTTTGCACTACTAAAGTTGAGCTATTGTGTATATTTCAAGCCTTGCTTCTGCAAGTAATTCCTAGATTCTTTCAATGTCCACCATTCTCACGTTGACCCTAAATATCCTTGAATCAAGATAATTTGTATCACACTTTAGAACCCAACTTGTAAATATTTCCAAAGTAAGATCTATCAATGGTTTCATTTTCAAAAATCAATAAAAGTATGCTTAATAGTGTCCACTTAGAAGAAGAAAAAAATATATTATTTTACAAAAAGTATTTATTTGTTGTGTTGAAGGCTATCAAGTGGCTTCCCTTCAGACGGAAAAGATTCCATTAACTATAGAAAATAACAAAAACTAATATGAATATTAATCTTCCTACCCAATTTTTGTTTCTTTCATTTCTAATTACAATACATTCTATACGATTTTCTTTTACTATAACTTGTCAAGCTCCTCATCCCATTGATCAAAGGAACCAATGATGCACATGAAACCCTAAGCGACAATACCTTGTTCACACATTACACATTGCTAACTTAGCACATTCAATAATTTCAATAAAGCAAACAATATCAGACTAGCTTTACTAAATCCAGTCCAAATCTCGAGTTGCCTGCCACTTTAGCACTGGAATGGACCAGGTACTGCCACCACCTAGCAAGCACAGGCATCCAGCTCCACGACTTTGATGATCAGCCAACTTGGACAGGAGGTGATCGTTTGGGTAACCTTTCTGCTCATAATGTCTACACAGAAATCGCAATTCACCACTGGCCCATTAACACAGGTGGTTGGAAACACAAACTCTGGACCTAGTCTTTACCCCTCAAACTCAAACTTTTCTTATGGCTTTCCCTCGAAAATAAAATCAACACCTAGGACGTCCTCATGAAAAAAGGTAGGACCAACCCAAATGTTTGCCACCTCTGCTTACAAGAAGAAGAAAATGTCCATCATTTATTTATCCACTGTATGTTTACCCGAGCAGTTTGGAACTACATCTCGTCAGCACTTAAATTAAACTTCTCATGGGACGGTTCCACATTAGCAATCTACTTGGAGAACTGGTCAAAAGTCGCTCCACACTCCATAAATCTCCCCCCTATGGTCTGTTGGAACCTATGGATTGACAGAAATTGCTATATTTTTTAGAATAGGCCACCATCTGCCTACAAGGTAGTATACAAAACATTGGGCCTACATTATTCTTGGACATCTATCCATACTAGAATGTCGGGGGAAAAAACCGCACACAAGCCCCACACAATGGATAAGACTCCTATGGGCTGGTTTGATGGAGCATCGCAACAAAATGGCTCGCAGAGTGGCATTGGCGGAATGATTCACATCCCCCAAAACACAATTTGCAGATGGATTTTTAACTGTGGACAAGGCACCAACACCAGGGCAGAATTATTAGGTGCCTGGGCCACTCTCTTTTTGGCTTCCAGACTAGATATTGACACAATTTTGTTGATTGGGGACTAACAAATCATCATTGATTGGCTCAATAATAAGAGCAAACACCAGGTCTCTGATCTTCTCGGTTGGAAGGAAAGGATCAAACAACTACAACCCTCTTTCACCAAGCTCAACTACAAACATACTTTCCGAGAATATAACAAAGATGTTGACTTTCTCTCTAAGGCAGCTCTCAAAAAGAAAGCTGGAATCATATCTTACAATCTCTGGGTTGATGGGCATGAGGGCCCCACCCACGTTCTAAAAATATTTTAAGACATCCACCTCCATTACATTTCAAAGAGCTGCATCAGTCTTCCAAACCTCATTCTTAGAAGAGCACAGCTCAAAATACAAACCAACACAAAACTTTCACTCAACACTACTGTCTTCTACCATTTATGACAGCTAGACAATCCTCCATTTCTTTCGAACAGTATGAACTATAATTTCTCAGTTAATTTTATGGGCTATGTTTAGCTCGAGTATTTGTAATCCCTCAAATAGAGAACAAAGTTATATTTCTAATATAATTTGTGAAACTTTTTCCGTGGAAAAAGCTTTACTAAATCCAAAAATGGATATGCCTAATCATCGGCCTTCCCCTCGTCGTGGAAAAAGCTTTACTAAATCCAAAAATGCATATGCCTAATCATCGGCCTTCCCCTCGTGGTGATACCAAAGTTTTCGATGGATAGAAATCTACACCATAGTAGTTGTAGTGTAAACGATTAAGACAATGTAAAATTTTGTTTCTTTGAAACAAAATGATAATTGACTCGCACGGGATTCATAAACTTTCTCATGCCTAGACTTCTTTGCTATATGGATGAATGAATTTGACCTTTAGTAATTAATCGAACTTNTGTAAACGATTAAGACAATGTAAAATTTTGTTTCTTTGAAACAAAATGATAATTGACTCGCACGGGATTCATAAACTTTCTCATGCCTAGACTTCTTTGCTATATGGATGAATGAATTTGACCTTTAGTAATTAATCGAACTTCAATGATTACTTTTGTATTCATAACTAAAATAATTAGTTTAATAATATTTTCTCATTTCTTGACTTCTCTGCTATCTCGATGAATTTGAACTTTAGTGATTAATTAGTGAATTTGAACTCCAATGATTACTTTTGTATTCATAACTAAAATAATTAGCTTAATAATACATTTGTTTGAATCATTATAAATAATGTTTCAAATAGAAATTAATTTAGAACGGTGATTTTGCATCACAACAAAGAATTAGTGGATATTTTTCATTACACAATCAAACAAAAGTATCGATCTACAGAAAAGGATTAGTGAAAATTGTTCATTACACAACCTAATAGAATCTCCAAACTTGAGAGTAGTCCTTCTTAAATAAATTAATGAATTTAAATCGACTATAGTTAATGTAGAACTCTGTAGAAGTAGAGTTAGTAATGGAATCTTACTGTCTTGAGATATGCATGTGAGTAATTTGCAATTTTTGAGAAATTTTTAGATAACCCATGGTGAAGCCTTAATTGTGTGTAATGTTATCGAAATTGAACCTTATTACTTAGGAAATACATGAGATGGACTCCAAAATTTGTGTGGAATGTGTTTGCTTTGAGAGAAGTGTGAACCATCTTTAAGGAATTTAATAATAACAATGACACAAAATGAGCTTGTTCAAAGACAGTGACATATTGTTGCACTACAATGATGAAGGAACAATTACATACTCTGTTACCAAGGCAAAGTGTTAATGCAAAAATGAAAATCTGCATATTACAATTGTTGCCTTATTGTTAGCAAAGAGGAGAGGTGTCACTGAATTAATTGGCATTGAATGTGCACAACATACCAAATGGCAGACGTGTCATCAATGGCCATGAGTCATCATGTTCAATTAATAGCAACAAGTATCTTGTCTACATTGCAAATTTCTTAATAGTTAAGATTTATAATACCATGTGCACCGACATGGAGAAACTCTACATTACATTACCCTTTTATTCATGCTTGACAAGCCAAGATGAATAAATCCACGCATTAATAAGTTTGTATTAAAGTTAGTGATATATATATACAAATAGGTAACCTTTGGTTTCATCTTCCCAAAGGTCATATGATTGTTCCTATTCACCTACTATTCATTTTCTCCTAGATTAAGTATTTACAATAAATAATTTTAAAGTACCATAATCGGAAGGATTAGGTAACTGATATCCCCCCCCCCCCTTAATCCAAAGGGGTGTTTGTAAGTCCAAGCATATTTCTGAACTTTTCAAACTTTTCTCTTCCAAGTGCTTTGGTGAAGATGTCTGCAATTTGCTCACTTGTGGAACAATGTATCAATTGAATGGTCTTAACCTCTACATGATGTTGAATCAAATGGTGATTTGTGTTGATGTGCTTGGTTCAATCATGGAATCTAGGATTCTTGGCCAATTGTATTGTAGAAGTGTTTTCCATCAAAAATGGAGTGGCGTTTACTCGTTTCTCCTACAAATCATCTAATATCTTCCTAAGCCACACAATCTCCTTTATCACCTCTGTAGTAACCACATATTTTGCCTCTATAGTGGAATTTGTTGAAACAGATTGTTTGCATGACCTCCAAGAGATAGTAGCTAATCCAAGACTCGTGAGTGTTGGGTATGTGTTATATTCTTTGCATGAGATAGAAAAAAAAATGCCTCGAGAAACATGTCGCATTTTTACCTCGTTTTTCGTGTTTCCACGATTTTCGTGTCCATTGTTGGGTGGTTTTTCTGCACATCATTTTGTCGATGGTTTTCTATTTTTGGTTAAGGAATTAGGGTTTTTGACTAATCCAGATCATTGGGTTAGGGTTTTGGATGTCGCTAGCTCCTATATGTATATTGTATTGTAAACAATGTATCACATGAATGAATGAATATAGAATATGTTGGTTTTCCCGGTTTGGGTTTCCGAGGAAAAATCTATGTGTAATGTTTGTATTTGCCATTGTATATTTTTTGTTCTTTTACTAAAAATCTCTTTGCAGTAAATATTCTACAAGGTTAAAATCTACAGTGAGGTATCCTGAAGTAGACACTCCATTCTCCTTTATCCCCATCAAAGTTTGAATATGTATGTCCAACTAATTTGAGATCATCCACCATAGAGTGTTTGAGCCCAAATTCTTGAGTTCCCTTCAAGTACTTTAGAACTCTCTTTGCAAAACACATGTTAGCACTCTGTAAATTTGTTTGGCTGATAAAAAAAATGACAGAGGTAACCTACAAACCACTTTAGAGCTAGGTACTATCCTGCTCAGCTCAGAGAGGGCTCTCTCCTGTCACTTGGTCTTTAACGGATGAGTTTTCTTTAACAAGTCACTGGCTAGGTTGTGTTGCCTTGAAGGGTTTTTTATAACGTCATTGGCAAGGAAGGGGAGGGACACCAAGGACTATGGAGTCAAACTTCTGAAAATGAATGGAAGCACTGAATCGTCGGTATAAATCTCCAAAGGATAAAGGCTAAATGAGGCGATGAATCTGAGTTATAAATTGTAATTTGCAGAGAGTAAGAAGAAAGGAAAAACATATAACTGCATCGGATCATTAAACAAAATGAATTCTGACTTAGTTAGGAATAACTTAACATAGTTTAAATTGCTTAAGCCAAGAGCATCACAAGATCAATTATGGGCCTTTAACTATCCAATTTAAACAGAAGACAATAAAAATGAAATCAAGAACACATGAAATACATACGAAGAAAGAAGACAAATCTCAGAACACCACCATTATAATCTTTTCGTAGAGATTTCAAGACATATGCATGTGCATTCTATTCAACTTCAAAAAATTACATTCAAGTTCCAAATAGCTAAAATCGTGCCCTTGCACTTCTGCCAACCCCTAATACATTTGGAACTCCTAATATTTATACACGCTGAGTTCCTTCGATTTGAAACCGATTACAATGATTACAAAGAAACGTTTCGGTTTTGAAACCGATTACAGTGATTATAATGAAACGCTTCGATTTTGAAATCGATTACAATGATCAGCCAGAAACGTTTCTTGATCTGGATTATGGCTCCTCTGGTGTTTCAGTCCCTTTCTTCGCCACTTTCTCTGCTCTGGTCTTCCACGTGATCTACCATCTTTAGTGGCATCTAGATATCATTTACCGAGCCCTGGAAAGCTGCATTTTGTCTTACCCAACTTGATTATTTCCTTCCATTACAAGTCAGAAGGAATATCATAATCTGTCATTTCCTTTATCAGAATCTCCAAGTCAATGCAATAAGCATATGACATGACTGGTAGTCCAAGCTTGACTGCTTTAAACTAATTCACAATTTCAAAGTTTGTAATCAGATGCTCAACTAATGTAGCTCCTTTAAGGTTTTCCTCCAGGGTTTCGAACTTAGAATGATCCATTCTGCACTGAGTCAAACGAGCATTGTATTCTTCTTGATCATCCAATTTTCCCTTGCCGTCCCAAAATGGTGGAAGACCTTTGGCGAACAATTCTTCAAATAAATCTTTGAACTTCTGCACACTCTGTTCCATCTGTGTTGCCTTAGTTTGGATTGATTTCAACATGTTATGTTTAGCAATAACCCTCCTGGCTCAGATAATCAATGTATTTTTTCCTTTAACCCCAATAGTCTGAAGGTCTGCAGTAGGAACATTGTTGAGAAGATTTATGGCGTTTTCGACCCATTCTGATGGTTTCTTTGCTAAAGTTTCATTCACAATAGTGCACTTATTTCTGGTTGTGATGGATATGTTGTCTTTATCATTAATGCAATTCAAATATGATCTGAACATGGCAGCTTCAGCAGCTATAAAGTCCCAGATGATATGCTTGGCCCCCTACAATAGACCTTTGCCTCTTAACCTCATCTTCAATTTATTTACTCTTTCTTGCGAGGCTTCATTCTCCTTTTGAAATTGAGCTATCTTTTCATTCTTTACCTGCAATTCCTACTTCAATTTCTCTATGCTTCCTTTCAGCCGTTTGATTTCTCCTTCTTTCAAGCTAACTTGTGACATAGCCTGGACAAGTCCTTCAGCGTTTGACCCAACTTCTGCAGTAGGAGCTGAAACCACAGCCTTGTTTAGCAATTTTGTCTACTCTTGTGACCATTTCACCTTTTCTTGTTCCAACTGCAACAACCTAGCCTTGTAGCCCAATGTCTCTTGACTAAGTGTTTCCTTTTATTGTTCTAGAGAAACCAATTCTATTGTGTGTGGATGCTCTGTAGCAAGCATTTTCAATTTCTTCTTCAAACTTTGAATCAATTTGTCTTTCTCATCCAATGAAGATTGCAATCCTTAGGGGCCTTCAGAATTCAACCTCCTGACCTGAGTCTCCCAAGTTCTGCTAGATTCATTTTCCTGTCTCAATTGTCCTTCCAATTTCATTGCATAAGATAATAGTTTCGAATTATTTAAACTTAAGCTCAGGTAATCAGAATATATCATGTCACTAGTGTGTTTGTGGAATTTGACCTTGTCTAGAGCACGTAAGTTATCATATTTTATCTTTATTTCAAAGACTTTTTCTTCATCTGCAACTACAATATTAAAATTCCTCCTTTCAACATCCCTTACTGTGAACAGAGAAGATTTATGCTGAGAGATATTTTCCACTTCATGGACTAAATCCATCATCTCACCCAGACCTATATTACCCTTCTCAGCATACCGTTTTACCAAATCTTCTCTAGACTGATAAGTTGACTCAGATGTTTTAAAAATGTATTTCTTACTGCTAAAAATTCTTGAGTTGCCTTCACTTTGGAGTTTACTTTCCTTTTCAACCTATACAATGCTAGTACCACTCTCCACCATATCTGGATTATCTTGGTATATGGACTCTTCCTCTTCTAAATCCACTATATGTGCAGACTGTGAAACTTTCATCTTCTTTGGGGCAGTTTGTTGGCCACTGATGTCCATGGCCTCTGAACTGTTTCTCTTGTTGTAAACACTTTTCTTAGGAACTTTGATTATCAGCTTCTGAGGAGCTTGTTGTGTTTGACTTTGTTGCAGGGTTGCCTCCACTTGTTGTGTTTGAATTGGTTGTAAGATTGCTTCTGCATCAACACAAACATCTAGATTTGCCAGCTTATCAAAACCCTCAACCTGTTCATGCTCATAAGGGGCCTATTTATTCATCTATCTCCTCTTGGATATGATTTGATGTGGATCAAACCTTCTTCCCTGTAACTTTGCAAAACCAAACTCTTTGAGCTTTGATTGAACTTGAGATAAACATGATCTAAATTTGACAATGAAGGGGGCAATGATAAAAGGGAACTTAAGGTTGGAGGCTTTGTGCAAATTCAGGAAATGCTCTGTCTCAGATATAATTCTTTGCCTGATGAATTCAAGGGCAAATATTCTAGGAGTCAAAAAAATAGGCAATAGGTAAGGGGATTCATGACAACCATAAACCCCGATTACTGTTGAGTGCATGAATAATACCCAATCCCCCACTTTGTTCTCTGGATTTGGTTGTAGATAGCTTCTCATGTCATCCAAAAATCTAGGTAGGTTGGTATTGAAAATCAAACTATAAACTCTGGAGATGACT
Source organism: Picea engelmannii (assembly GCA_009831015.1). Classification (NCBI taxonomy): domain Eukaryota; kingdom Viridiplantae; phylum Streptophyta; class Pinopsida; order Pinales; family Pinaceae; genus Picea; species Picea engelmannii. The sequence continues at coordinate 325,082 of ML785881.1, forward strand.
TTGTTGATGAAGATAAGTAATTTAATTCTTTTACACTCAGTTGACACAAATGTTGCTTCAGGAAATTTCCTCTTGTTGGTTTCCAGGAAAATCTCAATAGATAGGTGTAGTTTCTGAAATGTCTTACGGAGTGAAAATTCACTAGTTGTTTATGGATATTATTAGCTAGGAATTGATCAAAGTTGATACAGACTGATAAACCAGACTCTGACTAAAAAAGGTCAAAAGGAAACTAAGCATGACTTCAACCACATATTTATCATTGTCTAGACCTAAAAATTGACTCAACAGGGAGCAGACCCATTGGACTTTGATGACCATTATATTTACATTCATCGGCAAAGATAGACCTTCTAAAAAAATGTTCAGGTTTGATAATTGTCTGTAAAAAAAGATCTCGGACCTCTGATGGGCATTCTCTATATACCCTAATCAACTTCTCTTCATTGAAAGGTTCAGAAATTGCAGAAAAATACTTGGGTATACTGAGGGACTCTCAAATTGACAGACTCTCTACCCTACACAAGACCTCAGACCCTCGTTTATTCACAAAAACTCTTTCTTCATGGGAACATTGTTCGGCGCACCAACCTATAAATTTGGGAAATGGGAAATCAATTTCAACAGCATAAGGGACTATGGTGGCCTAGACTGCTTCAAGGAACGGTATACATCTTCCTAATCTATCGGACAGGTTGCTTATGGACACAGATATAGGAGAAATAGTGATTTCGACGTCAAAAACAACTACGTCTCGGTCAATTAGGGCTTCTTCATTTGCCACAGGATCTTGTTATGTTACTAAGGTTATCATGGGATCCATGGTTGTGATGAAGAATACTTGTAAACGAGTGGAACTAGCATGCAATTGGTGTACTGTTGAGCTGCAAGTGGAAGATGGTGGTCACGCCAAGGTTCTAACTGTTCAACGTTCAAATAATAATCAAATAAAATAAAATACTAAAGGTCCTTTTATACTTTTCCATTTTTCGAGGGCATGAGAAAGTGGTTAGAGGCAACCTGCTTTTCGTCCTGAAATGCACCTGGTGATGCCACGTACCTCCGAGGGAAAACCACGGTTTAAATTTTGGTGTCGCCCTTCAAAATTAAACCCCGTGCAGCTTCACCCCCCCGAAATCATTCTTGACCGTTAATCTTGAGAAATCACGATCCACGATGTTTCGGACCCTATCATCTTAGCGTTCCTGCCATATTTAGCCCCTTTCCTAGTTGATCAGGCTTCAAACCGGTTTAGCGTTCCGCTAGATTCTGAAATCTTGATTTCACACAATAAAAATTTAATGGTGGCTAACAACACCAATGTCCTTCACAAGGATTTTGCATGAACCTAGAAAGGATCCCAAGTGCAAATGAAATGTCTAGTGTGGTAGTAGTAAGGTAGATAAGACTCCCCACAAGCTACATATATTTAATTGCATCCTCAAAATCATTCCCTTGTTTTTATGTTAGCTTCATATTTTGTTCCATTGGAGTAGAGAGAC
>ML785881.1:328859-339163 GCA_009831015.1 Picea engelmannii
ACATACAAATATTCGTACCATAATGTTTCTCGGCTAGTGGTCATGATATCCACTTTCATCATCCTTATCCCTTGGCTATTTCATATCCCATAACCTGCAGATTAGTCTGTAACACAAACTCATACATTTCTATGCATTATCATCATGTAATTGCATACTATCATCATTTCAATTTGGTATCCCTGTACCGACAAATTAACATCAAAGTTTTCAAGTTAGAAATAGATCTCATAATATCCCATAATTCAATTTCGACACCCATTCATAAGATTATCATTTACCAAATAGATTGCATCATATCCAACATCATTCTAATAGCATTTAAACATTCATAAAATTTACATTCTCACAATATGTCGCATCATATACATCATCATCAATAACATTTAAACATTCATAAAATTTGCATTCACATAGTAGATCGCACTATATTCATCATCATTAATAACATTTAACCATTCATAACGGTTCATATGTCTTAAAAGTTTAAGTGTATCATTTAATAGTTTTCACCGTGAAGAGAAAATAATATAAGTAGGCCTCAGGTAAATCCTGGTCGTCTAAGTAAAAAGGTGGTGTTACATACACCCAACCTTCGAGAAACATATTCTCGAGGTGGTCAAAAAAGTGAGGGATAGTCTCGTCGTAGTGTCTTGGCGTCTTCCCAAGTAGTAGATCCTGGACTATACTTGTCCCACTGGACCTTAACTTGGTCTACCAAACGATTCCTGAGCTGTCGAAATCTACGGTCCAATATGTGTAATGGTTCTACCATGAGATTTCCCACGTCCGATACCTGCAATTCCTTCCAATTTAGTTTATGTGATTCATCAGCAACACAATGACATAAAACAAATACATGAAAAACATTATGAGTTTTATGCAAGTGGGGTGGCAATATGAGACGATAGGCAACAGGTCCAATTTTCTCTTGGATTCTGAACGGTCCTATAAATCGAGGTGACAACTTTGTCCCCTTCCCGAACCGTATGGTACTCTTATTAGGCCTGATATGAATGAAAACTCGGTCTCCCACTTCATAACTTCGGTCGGTCCTGTGTGCATCCGCATAGCTTTTCTGCCTATCCTGTGCTTCCTTTAGTCTCTACCTAATCTGAATCACCTGCTCCTCCATCTCTTGAATCAATTATGGCCCAACTATTACTCGGTCTTCTAGTCTATCCCAACTCAATGGTGTTCTGCATGGCCTTCCATACAGAGCTTCGTAGGGTGGCATTTCGATGGAGCTATGAAAACTGTTATTGTAGGCAAAATCTACCAAAGGTAGGTACTTCTCCCACTGGGTTTGATTATCCATGACATACATCCTGAGCATGTCTTCCATGACTTGATTTACTCTCTCGGTTTGCCCATCTGTTTCAGGATGACAAGCTGTGCTTAAGTTCAACTGAGTCCCCAACGCTGACTGCAAACTTGTCCAAAACCTAGAAGTGAATCTGGAGTCCCTATCTGAAATGATCTTCTTCAGTATCCTGTGCAAAAGGATAACCTTGCTTACAAACACACGTGCCACATCAGTAACATCGTAAGTGTCTCTAAGCGGAATAAAATGAGCGCTCTTGGTTAACTTACCCACTATCACAAGAATGGAATTGTGTCTATGAGATGTGAGCGGCAACCCCGCAACAAAATCCATAGAGATGACTTCCCACTTGGACATAGGAACATCATGTGGTTGTAGGATGCCTGCCGGGTGATGGTGGTCGGCTTTCACTTGTTGACACTCTAGGCATTTGGCGGTGAAATGGACTACATCGCGCTTCATGCCTACCTAGAAGAAGAGCTTCCTCATGTCTGCATACATCTTCTTCACACCCGGATGCGCACAATAAAGTGCTCTATGGGCTTCCTTCAGTATGATGCTTAGAATATCCCCATTCTCAGAAATGTACATACTTCCTCGATATCTTAACAGTCCGTCTACTTCCAGACTATATCCTTCATACTTTGGATCTAACTGCCTCCTTCTCTGGAGGTTTGAAGTAACCTTCAAATACCAACTGTCTCCTTGGATTTGTGTCAACACATGTTCCCTCAGATTGACCTTTAAGGGTACCAAGGAGAAAATACATGGTCTCCTACTCAAGGCATCTGCGACCACATTTTCCCTTCCCTTGATGTACGAAATACAAAAATTGTACTCACTCATAAACTCACTCCATCACCTTTGCCTGGCATTCAGATCCCTTTGGGTGAAGAGATGTTTTAAACTTTGATTGTCCGTTTTGAGCTCAAAGTTTCACCCTACAAGATAGTGCCTCCAAAGTTTCAAAGCTAGCATTACAGCTGCCAACTCTAAATCATGAGTCACGTATAGATCTTCATGTTTCTTCAACTTCCTAGATGCATAAGCTATCACTCCTCCATCCTGCATTAGCACAGCCCCCAACCCTTGTTTCGAGGCATCCGTGCAGACTGTGAAGTCCTTTTCCATATCCAGCACTCGTAGAATTGGCGCACTAGTTAGTAACCTCTTAAGCTCAATGAATGCACTGTCACATTCTTCAATCCATTCATACATGACCCCCTTGCACTACAAGGTGGTGATGGGTTTCGCTATTTTGGAAAATCCTTCCACAAATCTCTGATAATAACCTGCTAGCCCCATGAAGATTCACACCTCATAGGCATTTTTCGGCACTGGCCACTCCATAATGGCCTTTACCTTTTCTGGGTCCACAAAGATTCCTTCGTCGGAAATGATATGACCTAAATAGTGAATCTCTTTTTGGAAGAAGGAACACTTCGACAACTTCCCATACAATTTTTTCTCTCTAAGGCAAGACAACACTGCTCGTAAGTGTTCCTAATGTTCTCTTTCATTCTTGAAATATGTTAGCAATAATTCTTGTCATGGGCTCAAGAGCATTCGGGTCTGCAAGTTGCACGAAATAATCAAGCGCAGCACAGAAAAATCCCTGTTTTTCCAAGTAGCAGGTCAAGAGAGCGGGCAAAGTGTCGTCGGCAGCATCCAAGTATTGGGTATTCAGGGTCGCGAGGCGTGAGGACGTGAAGCAGTGAAGTGGCGAGAGAATCGTGGCCGTCCATTTGAGGAGGACAGGTGGCAGAGATCGAGAGATCTCACGAACTCGGGAGTTCGTAGGGTGAGAGCCCAAACATTGGATACTCCAAGTCGCGAGGTCGCGAGGCGCGAGAAGAAGGATAATCGTTGGATCCAGATCGTAGGAGGACCGTTGGATCTGCACACGAGATCGTGTATCGGGACCTCGGGAGAAAAGACTCAAGGATTTAGCCACAGGGATCACGAGGTTGCGAGAAAGCGATATCCCGACAGCTGGAGGATAGTGTGGGCCATAGCAGAGTCGACGAGTGGAATACAGGTGGGATGAAGCCCTCGGGATCTCGCTGCGAGAAGTCCTGAAATATTGGCGTTAGAATTCGCGAGTCACGAAGTGCCGAGGGCATCCGGGACTTGGGCCCACAGTCTTGCCGAGAAGATCTCAGTCGTCCATCCAGAAGGACACATGGTGCGAGATTAGGCTCCTCGCCTTTTCTCCCATCGCGACTTTGAAACAGAAGGTCTAACCCCTCCCAGTCGCGAGACGCGAAGTGCCGAGGGCATCCAGGACTCAGGTCCACAGTCTTTCCGAGAAGATCTCAGCCGTCCATCCAGAAGGGACACCTGTCAACGAGTAGAGCCATCTCGGCGCTTCGCCCATCGCGACTCCAACACGCAAAAAGTAGCTCCGTTATTTTTCGAGGTGCGAGGTGCCGGGAGAATATCAGGCCCGGACCCACAGCATCGCTAGGAGAAGTAAGAACCGTCAGATCTAGAAGGACACGCGGTGCCAAATTAAGCCTTCTCGGCATATCGCTCATCGCGGTTTCAATCAGCAAAGGTTAGCCCTTTCATATTCGCGAGCGTCGAAAGAATATGGTCATAGCCCATGGTCACTTGGGGAGAGGAAGGGGTTGCATAAAGAAGGCCCGAGGTGTCGATTTCAGTTGTAGAGGGGATCATTGCGACCTCCAGTCGCCATCGGATCTGATCTCCTTACTGTTTCTCGCCTGGAGTAAATGACGACAGGCGCGGGTGGTTGAGACTTCCTCTCATTCATTAAGTGAGGTAATGGAGGTTCTGGCAAGCCGTCTGCCCGAGGAGGTCCTGTGTATCGATTTTCCCAGAGAGGCCATGCCAGAGTCCTCGACTCAACAGAAAATTCTGCACACGCTAGCCCAGCACTTAATGGCTCAGCTACTCTCCTTACAAGAGCCATGCTTAGTTAAGATGGCGCTTAAAAGAAGACATCAGTACGAGTTTGACTGAAGGGACACCTGGCTTTGAGTGACTGTACACGCCTCTGTGAGGTGAAGTTTCCTGAGTATATAGACTCATTTTTTGTATTTTGAAAGGATCGATGGTTGAGCAGAGCTCCCGATTGTAAATCTTTAATGAAGCACTGATACTCTGGTTATGTATCAACTTTTGAGACTTCTTGCCTTATGAATGTCAATTTCTTTCATGTTTTTGTTTACACTGTGTTAGAGCAACTCAGAATTGGAGGATCCAGTCGAGCTATAGCTATTATAGGATGATGTTGTCATGGATCACTGTAATAGTTGCGCTGTCTCTAATCAGTTCTTGTGATTTTCCCAGCGCTGAGTGACTTGGAATTGGAGGATCCAGTCAAGTCCCCTTTCAGTTTCTTGAAGTCCTGAACCAGGAGGATCCTGTGTTTAGAGTTTTTCCCCTACAAACCGCTGTAAGCCTGTTGCCCAGAGTTGTTTGTCCACCTTTCTTACTAAGTCTTCCACCTGCTCATCTTTTAATCAACCTGCTGGCTGAAGTTAGGATTCCATACCTCCTTTGTTCTTTACGTACCAGATCCAGTCCCCGAGTTAGAGTGATATCTCCTCGAGTTTCTACCCATTTGATCGCCCTGTTATCAAATTGTGACATAAAAACTGATGGGTGTCGGGCTCTGCTCCTGCAAGCAATACAGGAGTGACTTCCGATGCTAACAGAATTGATGAGGATGTCATCTAGGAAGACTTGTACAAAATGATCTAAGTACTTCCAGAATACACCGTTCATGAGGCTCATGAATACTGATGGCGCATTGGTCAATCCGAAATGTACTACGACAAACTCATAATGTCCAAACCGAGTTCGAAAGGCAGTTTTTGGGATGTCGCCTTCCTTAATCCTTAACTGATGATATCCTGATCGCAAATCAATATTTGAGAATACTGTTGCTCCTTTCATCAGATCAAAGAGGTCATCTATTCGTGGCATCGGGTATCTATTTTTCACTGTAGCATGGTTCAAGTCCCTATAGTCTATACACAGTCGTAAGGATCCATCCTTCTTCTTTACAAAAATTACTGGTGCACCCCAAGGTGAAACACTGGGCCTTATTAGCCCTAAGTCCAGTAACTCTTTCAACTACATTTGCAACTCACAAAGTTCTGGCGCTGTCATCCGATACGGAATTTTGGAAATTGGTTTTGCACCAAGTTTTAGCTCAATAGTAAAATCAAGCTCCCTCTTAGGAGGTAACCCTGGTAACTCGTTCGGAAAAACATCCTTAAATTCTGACAATACCGGGTACTGATCCAATGAGGGTCCCTTCCTTTCGTTCACTGCTTCCACTACATATAATCGACACCCTTGTCTCAAGCATCGCTTAACCTTCATAGTTGATATAAAGCGTAATGACACTTTTCTCTATACACCATGGATCTCTACTAGCCTTCCCTCATCATCGACACAAAGCACCCTCTTTGCAAAACAATCTACCAAAGCCCGGTGAGTTGCTAACCAATCCATTCCAATGATTAGGTCATATGCCCCGAGAGCAGTGACGCATACCTTCAACCTAGTAGTACACACTCCTAGGTCTACTATACAATTATCAACACTAGGTCCTATCGCTTGTTTTTCCCCCGAAGCCATCTTGACTTGTTTAAATTCATCGTGCTCATACTCTGCCAACCCACTCTTTTCTAATGCAGAAGGTGAAATGAAACTATATGTCGCACCGGAATCAAATAAAATCTTAACATTGATATGATTTAGCGTACCTGACGACTCCACCACTGTGGATTGATGCTCGGCCTGGCGATTATTAACCGCTGTGTAAATATGGTGGCTGCTACTTATTCTTCCCATCGGGGCCTTTCCTTCTCTATGCGCGAATCCTGATTGTAACTCTAGGCAGTCACGCTGGTAATGGGGTCCTCCACATCCCCAACAGGTAACACGAGATTGAACCTGCGCACTGTTATGTGACTGTCTCTGAAATGAGTTCCTTCCCCTGGAACCCCTGCCCCTACTAGTTGTTCCCTGAGATGGCCATGGACCTGTCTGCGTCGTTGGTGATGAACGAGATGTTGCACTCGCTACCATTGAAATCCCTACGGTTACTGTGTGCAACTCTATTACCATATGGAGGTGGCCTTCAGCCCCCTCCCCTGAGAAATGTCCTAGGGGCCTTCCCTGTGAATCCAGGACGATGCGGAAAGGTCGATCTCGTACCTCCATTTAAGTTCATGTGTTCGTCCACGTAACGCGCATTTTCCACTGCTTCTGATACTGAAGACGGTTTCCACATCTGCACCATAGCTCTTATCTTAGGGTTCAATCCATAGACAAAGCGCTCTGCCTGTCGTTGGTCATTATCCATATATGAAACATATTTGACCAATTCCATAAATCGAATCTCATATTCTTCTACAGTTTTGTTTCCCTGTACTAAGGCATGAAATGCCCCTACCTATTGTTCCTCATAGTACGTTGGCAGATATTTCCTTCAGAACCTCTCCTCGAAAAGTTCCCAAGACACTGTGTCTGGGGTAAGGTGCAGTTGTCTTTCTAGGTTGCCCCACCAGTTCAAGGCATTGTCTATTAACTGAAAAATTGTGATTTTCGCCTTTGAGTTGGACACATAGTCCCTTAAGGCAAAACACCTTATCATGCCTTCCAACCATGCTTCTGCGCATTCACTGGCGCGACCCCCGGTAAACTTCGAAAGTTTGATCTTCTGCAATTCTCGCATGATGTCTTTGGGTGGAGGTCCTCCCCCTGAATCCCTTGACGCTTCTGGATTACCCATTCCAGACGGTGGGGGTCCCACTTCAGTCCCTGTTGGTTGTCGCCCCTTTAAAGTCTCATTTATGGCCTCCAACGAGCGCAGTATGAGAGCTAGTTCAGGCGATGGTGGTGGCGGCGCTGGCGGTGTTGGCAGTGCTTGCGATGACGCTCCTCTTCCTCGATTCCCTCGAGTCCTAACCATCCTGTATGATTTAACCTGCATCAACCAAAGTTGTCAGGGTGAGTTTAAGGATGTTTCAAATTGGTGCTACTTAAACTAGAAACAGGGTTAGGCGTAAGTTTTTCTTTACTTGTCTGTAAACAGACGTTACTCTCTTTAGGGGATTGGCTGGGTTAGGATTAGGATTAAGCGTCTAAGCTTGATTTCTTCTCCTAAGAAAACTATTGACTCCCTTGCCCAGTATCTACGCTAGCCTTGCGCCATACTCGCCAATTCCTCTAGCTTACTCCCCTAGTGCGTATGTTGCCTCCTTCCTGCTTGTCCTAGTCTAAGTCCCTTAAAATTTTCGCTTACAACTAATTATCCTTCGACGCTTGACTCGTGAGCTTTCCTAGGCGCATTGTACATATGCATTGAATTGCGTGTCTTAGTGGCTGCAGGTGTGAGTCTTTAAGGATTGTAGAGTGGATTTCGGCATTGGAACTTAGCGCTTGTGCGTTGTGGTTATGTTTTGCTTCCTGACTTGTGTTCGTATGATGTAGTGAGCCTGAGGTGATGCATTGAAGCTTAGTGTTTGACTTTGACTGGTGGAATGGAGTGGAGGGACTTGGTGCTTGGCTCGATGAGTTGTGTGTACGATCTCGTGAGCTTGGTGCTTGGATAATCGGAGATTATTCTTTAGGATAGTACTTTGCTACTATTGATAATTAAACTATTTATATGTGAATTTATTTGTAAAAGTGATATGTGTGGTGCATTGGTGTTAGTGCTCTTCTTAAGGCGCTTCGCTTGGTGGGTGGTTTTGAGTTCAAAACCCATGGACCCTCTAACATTTTAATTAACTTTAATGTAGTTTACTTTACACTAAATATACAATTAATTTAATTAAAAAAAAAATTGATAATTAGTTACACTAATAATTTTAAAGTTACTTAATTATCTTTTAAAAAAAAAATTACTTTATACTAAATTATCCTAAATTAACTTTAAATTAATTTAAACTAAATGAACCTAAACTATTTTTACACTAAAATAATAAATAAATAAAATATAAACGAACACACAAAATTTAATAATAAATATATAAAAAAATTAATAAAATATAAAAAAATCAAAAAAATAATTTAAAAAAAACAAAAACAAGTGCGGGCACGCATTGATTCCACGTGCCCGCCTTGCTTCCTCCAGTGCCTTCCTTTACTAAACCCTAACTCTACAATTCTCGTCATTTTCTTTTGGCTACGCAGTGGGCCGCCATGGTCGTTCTCTCTGCATCTTTCTTTGGTAATTTGTTTCTTAGGCGTTTTTATCTGTGGAGAGGGGAGGCGGCTGTACAATATACAGGCTGGGCATTTGTGCAAAGTAAAAACCCCCGGTGAGCTCCTCCTCCATGCGGTTTCGACGCTCTGAGTGTTTGGGCGTTTAGAGGTAGCTCGTGGACTTGTCTTCAGTGCTCAATCGACTTGACGCGTTGAAGACCCTTTTTGGGCTCCCGCGTAGGATCCTCCTCAACACCTTGGCGTTCGGCACAGGGCTTTGTTCAGGAAGAGGATTTATTCTCTCTCAGTGGGTATGAACGAGAGCAAAGAAGCTGCAACCAGGATACGAAAGAAATATAGATCGATGCTCAGCAGCTCTGGAAATTGCAGTTTTAGAAGAATAGATGCAGCTGGAACAGCAGAACAGGCATGTAAATTGCGTTGTCGATTGCATCAGAAAGATGGTATTCTTCTTCATTTTTTTTTTTTCAAGATTTGTAAATTCGAAGTTTAGCTTGACTGGTTTTCCTGATTGGACAATGTTAACAGGGGGCATCTCAAGAGAACAAGCTCTGCTCAAAACATTGCAACGCTACCATCAGAAAGATTGCTCAGCAAGTCCAAGCGAAGATAGAGCAATGATCTCAAGTGCAAGAGATATTACATCATGTTCGTGAAGAAATGGAAGATCTGCAAAAATCAAGAGACTTTTCGGAAGATCACGCTCTTCATTCTGCTGAGAAGGTTGCAACCTTGCAAATACTAGTATATCTTCTTCAAATCCTTTTACTCAGATTTGTTTATCTAAAGATTCTTCTTTATGCTTACCTTCTGATAGTATTTTCTCAAAATAATTCATCCCTTTGGGTATTCATCGTCTAGCTACCATGGCTGTATTTTAAATTGTTTGATCTAATAGCTCAGGTGAGACCTTTGAGAACCTATTGATTAGTGCAATTGTAACCCAAATCATTTGACAATGATGACCTTTTGTTGTTCCTGTCTCTAACAAAACAGGTGCATGAATGGAGAGGAAAGGCACGTCTATCTAATATCAAGATCTCAGAGTTACAACCAGAGGCTGCTCAACTCAGAAATGAAATTGAACTGGTGAGACATAGACATGCTGTTGAGCAGACTAGATGGCTTAATGTCAGCAGCAGACACACAGGAGAGCTGCTATCTTCAAATTCAGTAACCCATACACATCTGGAGAGTTTGGACCATCATGAGGCCTCTGTCAGTGGTGCAGAAACGAGCAACCAATATATGTAGCTATACGAACTCCATCAAAAATGATTCTAAGCTTTGTGAGCTTCATAGTAACCAGAAATCTATCGACGGTTTTGGGATTCGACCGAAATCTGGTTAGATTTAGCTAGAGAATCCATACGCTTTCGGATTTAGCTGAATCCGAAAGCATTTCGCTGAAGTGTTTAGAGGAACTTCGGGCGTCACTGAACTGCCACAGGGATTCAACCACTTCTATTAATAGCATAGCTGCATACAGTCCACTCAATCGTATTTCAATGTATTGGTAATTATTTTTCTTTCCCGTGTAATGATAGATACATTAGTCGTTTTCATGTGGCCACTCTAATTAAATTAGAGTGGGTAAATATTATTGGTTTCTTAGAGTGGGTAAATATTACTGGTTTCATGCTCTCGTTGTTCTAATATAATCAGTATGGGAGCTCATGCACGTGGAAGATGATCCGGAATAGTTTAGTTTCTCACTTTTATTATATCATATTTTGATTATTTACGACTGTTTTTGAATATATATATA
>ML785881.1:339208-356795 GCA_009831015.1 Picea engelmannii
TTTTATTTTGTTAACAACGATTTCTTTCGCTCTATGTGGTGATTATCAGTTAGCTATTGATTTTGTTTATGGAGGTGTATATTTACAAAGTCTGAACGGCATAATGGTGGCTTCTAGTTTCTCTCCCTATGTATTTAAATCTAGTTAGCCAAATTTATTCAGTACCATTTTACAAGTTTCTACTCATTTTACAATTTATGTTCCTCTTAAAGGTTACAGCACATTATGTGTTATATATGCCATTCCAACATACATACTAGGATCAATTTCTTTCTTAGATTTTTTTTTTATAACATGCGCAATCATGGGCAGTTTAGCCAGCTTTATAGTCTCTCCTTTTTTTGGGAGTTTTGTAGGTTGAAACCCTAAAATTTCGTAGAGATCTAATTGGAATGGCCCCTATGTCTTTGCCTCCCGGGTTTAGATTTCATCCAACGGATGAAGAATAAGTAGCTTATTACTTGAAAAGGAAAGTTCATGGTTGGAAGTTTTTTTTTATTTTGTTCCAGTTGTCTGGTAGCCATTGTACCTATTAAATAGTGGAATTGCCATATAATTGTTCTCAAGTTTAAATTTTCTATTGTTAGCAGGTTTTCAAAGGGGAAAAAATTAATAGAACAGGTGCCTTTTGATTCGTGTGTCTGATATTTAATTTTGGGTATTGCTTTGCAGGTTAGTGGAGCCGGAGCTTTGAGTCTGAGCTTGGCCCTAATTTATATTTACAATTACATATATATTTTCATATACAGATTATTTAGGGATTGTTTAGGATTTCAAGGAAAAAGGGTTTCAATATAACCACTTAGGGGTTATTTAAATTTATGGGTTAGTGTTGAACAGTTCCTTATTCCTTCTTACAAGCGGGTAGGTGGATAGGCCCTTAAGGCTCCAGTGCTTCAAATTGAAGCTCTGATACCATGTGTAGTGACCGTACTTAATTAAATACAGAATTAAATACAATTTAACATATAATTCCCTTCTCATACGTAAATTATTCATTCACATCATATAAGCATAAATATTCTGCAGAAATTAAAATCTATCTACAGCATGAAAATAACTCAGAAATTCATAAATAAAAATACATGATTCTGATGCTAAATCCCGCTGCTCCGTTGGTCCAATGCTGAAGTTGAAACTGTGTCAAACACTGTCCAAAACTGAGTTTTCCTCCCTGCCAGCTAGGAGCAGCCTGTCCGGCTCCCTAGCTTTAGGATACCGTAAGGATATCCTGGCCCCCGTGCCCAAAACCCCCAGCAAACCATTGCCCCCTACTTCTGATTCACCAAAAACCCCCAAAACCAAACTCCTCACACCAGAGATCTCCACAGAAAAATCTCCCACAGAAATATATCCTCCTCCCCAAAATGCTTCCTGCCTCCAAAAGAATAATGGTCCTCCCTCTCCCGTAGGACTCTTCCCCATCATATCCTCCTTCACCGACTCTCCTCCCCCCCTCATTAATTTCCTTATCTCCCCCTTTAATGTCTTATTCCCTTCTTTAATGTCTTATCCCCCTTCATTAATATCTTATCCCCTTCTTTAATGTCTTATCCCCTTCCGCATACGTAAAGCGTTTAATTAAATAAATTAAAATTATTAAGCCCCTTAAATTTATTACCCATGTCATTGAATGTGATATGTAATTAATTAATTAATTAATCAAAAGTTATAAACAAATAATTAATAAATAAATATTTAATTAATATTATTAATGCTAATCATTGTTTAATTAAAACCATATTAGGACAATTAATTACCTAATTAATTTTACTTAATAATCCCTAAGCATATATTCAACTAGGGTTGTTACAATCAAATTCATGATATGTCTTTACGTCGGTGAATCTATCTATATGATCAAGTTGCTGCTCAACAGCCTTGTCATTCTTAGTGGATTCAAGAAAAATCACATCTCTAGAAAGAATGAACTTTTGTTTAAATCATTGTAAAGATGGTATGCCTCGGCGGTATTTGAATACCCAAAGAAGATGCACTTTCAACTCCTTGCACCAAGCTTGTTTCTTTGCTCCTTAGGAATGAAGGCATAGCAAGTGGAACCAAAAACCTTGAGATGCCTCACTAAAGGAATGTGACCATTCCACATTTCATAAGGATTCTTGTTCCCAAGAGCATGAGATGGACTTCCTTTTTTCACATATAATGCACATAGAACTACATCAACCCAAAACATCAACTTGAACACATTCTTTAAAAATAGCATTGAATGTACCTTGTTCAAGAGTGTCATGTTCATTATTTCTGCTACACCATTATGTTGAGGATTGTATGGAGTAGTAGTTTGATGTTTGATTCCATGTTGACAAAGATAAGTTTCAAATTCAATACAAGTATATCATCTTCCATTATCAGTACAAAGAGTGATAATATTAGATTGTGTTTCCTTTTCGATCCATACATGAAAGTTTTTAAATGTTTCAAATGCTTGAGACTTATGTTTCAACAAGTAAGCCTAACACATCTTGGTGTAGTCATGATATATTTATTACCAAAAGTAGATGGAATATGCATGGGGCCACACAAATTAGAGTGTATCAACTCTACCTTTCTACGTGCTCTCGAAGTGGAATCACGAAAAGGTTGTTTGTTGTGTTTACCAAGGACACAAGCCTCACATTGTTGCAAATTCCTTGGAATGGTAGGCAAACGAGAAACACTATTTTTCTTCGGCATATGAAGACTATCATAGTTGATGTGACCAAATCTAGCATGCCACAAGAGACTATAAGACAATGTACCTTCATAATGATGAGAAAGGTATGGAGAATTATGTTCTTGTGCAGATGTTCCTTTTAGCTTCAACAACATGTCATCCTCCCATCCTGTCATGATGACCATGTTGTCAGAAGACCTCTTTATCTCAAATTGTCCATCAAACATGTGAAAAGAATGGCCTTGCTATCGAATGTGCACAAGAGATGGAAATTGTCTCCGCAAATCAAGAAGATAGAGAACATCATGCAAAAGAAACTCTGAGACTCCATACAATTTGAACCTAATGGTGTCAATTCTTGTAGTTTTGAGACTTGATCTATCTACAAAGTACACTACACACTCTAAATTGTCATTCAATTCTTCAAAAAAATCTCTCTGAAATTTCATGTGGAATGTAGCACCAATGTCAAGCAACTAGGCATCTCTCCAAGAATCAAATGAAGCCTTGAACAAATCTTCATTAATGTCAATATTACAATGAGTAAAAAAAAATGAGAGGATTCAGGAGCTTTACCTTTGTCTTCCTTTTGTTCCTACTTGTCCTTGATATTTTCCCATGGGATTTTGCATGTCTTTGCTTCATATGACCCACTCTTTCCACAACAAACACGGTTAATAGCAAACCTCTCATCTTGATTGTGCCTATCGCTCTTGCCTCTGAAATTATTCTTTCTACGTCCTCTCTTATTGTTTTTTCCTCTTGAAGAATCAAGTGATTGATTCTTCCCTTTTTTAGCAAGGCACGTAGACTCTCCAGTGGGATAAGTTGTCTTCTTCCCAAAATCCTTCTCACATTTTACAATTTTCTCCACCAAAGAGTCAAAATCAAGGGACTTCAATTGTCTACTAGCTTGAAGTGATTCAAGATAGTGAGAGTATGTGGGGTAGAGGGCCTTGATGGAATTTGTGAGAGCAATGTCTATATTCACACTAGTAGCATCAACGTCATTTATGATGACTTTAATTTCGGAAGCTAAAGCCATGGGATCATTATCCTTCATTTCAAGGCTGAAGAGCTTCATCAATAATTGAATTAGCTTCAATTTTGAATGTGAAGCATACATATATTTAAACTTCTTCAGAGCACTCCAAGAATCTTTGATAAATATGAAATGATGACTTGCCTCTTCACTTACAGAAGTAGAAAGCAAGGCATAAGCTTTCTTGTCTTTATTCGTCCATATGGAAAGCTCTTTGTTTGTTGTTGGTTTGGTACGTTTGGTATCGCCATCGCAAATGTCACCCCAAAGATCATTGAAGATAAGGGTATGTTCGATCTTCCTTGATCATTATGAATAATTTTCTTTGCCACTAAGAACCACACCAACAATTGAGACAAGAGAATGCATTTTCGCCACCAACTACGCCACAATATAATTCCTTTCATCACGAGGAAGAAACTCTTGATGATATATTCAAATCTATCATGCCCACATTTGACAAGGAGTTTAACACTATGTTGAAAAAATTGATTGAGACTCTTCCACCACAAATGTTTGGCTTATTGGCCTCGGAAGAAGGTTAAGTCACAGCCAAGTTCAAGTGGAACGAAAAAAAAAATTGATAAAATTAGGCGATTACCATATGGATCGTTATCGCATTTCTAATCTTCTAGATGAAGAAACTAAGGCATGCATAGAAACACTAGAAGTTTTGGAAGAATCCCATGTTTGTCGATTCTCTCTAAAGATACTCCTCATTTTCAAAATCTCAAGCACCATTTTCAAGTATTAGGTATTCAATATTTAATCTTTGAGTAGACTACCGCATAAGCTACAACAACGTCTTACCTCAAAAGCGTCCCATATTCCTTTAGTTTCGGCCTGCAACTATTCCTCCTAGCTCAACGATAAAAGGAAAGAGATAAACCATTATTATATGATGGAGTCCCGCTATTGTCGATTTTAAATGAAGATACCATTTGAAGGTAGGGCGAGGAATCTCAACATCTCCTTCCTATCCCTACACCAAAAACATCCAATTTCATTCATACCTAATTTTTTCTTTTCTCAAACGAGTGAAGATATTACACAGAAAACTAGAACAAAATGTAGTCAGCCTAGAAGGTTACACATGACAGAGAAAAATGCCAGGCGAACAGTCTATTGATCTTCCAACTATAGGTCAATAGCTCTGTGAAAATCATTCATGAAGCGCCTCTGCAATTCCGGTTATTACCTGGCAGCATCTGACCATCACTAGGTGTGAAGCATTCACTTTGAAATGCTCAGTCACATAATTCATGGAATGTGAGTAGAAAATGTCACGAAATTCATTGCACAAGAAGCAAGAAGCATTTTTTATATGGATTAGGTTTGGCAGGCCAGGCGTTTTAAAATATTATCGGGTGCACTCTCTCTCTCATACAGTTAAGTGCAACACTATCATAACTCTAGTCATTAATAACTTTGTATTAAAGTGAGTGAAATATATATATATTGTTCTTGTATACTAAGTATCTAATCATGGTCGTGTACTTAATAGGGAAAATGCTCGCTTCAATGAAAAGGATAAGATAGAGTCCTTTAATTTTGAGATTATAAGTTATATAATTATTTTGTATATGTTGTATCTTTCTCTAAGAATCTCTAAGGACACTACATCCCCGAACTTATTTATAAATATTTAATGATGTTGAAATTGAAAACATTATTTAAAAATGTGATAATTATAGAATAAATATCTCAAATCATTTTTTATTTACAAGTTATAGTTCAAATCCAGAGGGGATAGGGTATGTATACCTCTGTAAACTTTACCAGTCAAATCATTGGGCGGAGGGGGTCCCTTGTCCCACAAACAAGGGGGTCTCATACACCAATTTGGTGTCTGGCTTGGCCGTGACCTTAAAAATAGATTATTATTATTATTATTATTATTATTATTATTATTATTATTATATTTAATATGTAACCATAATAACTAAGTGGGGCGTCGTCACTATTGTGACACTTGTTTAATCTAAATATCTTTTTAGATTATGTTTTTAAAGTAAACCCTTTTGGTTGGTCTTAAAGAGTTGAACTTTTAGAAAGTATAACTTTGAGTATTATTATTTTTGGATAAAAGAGATAAAGTGAATGCATGATATAGTTAAAATCAAATTTGGGTTAATTGTGAAAAAATTAATGATGATGATGATCATCATCATTAACGTTCATTAAGACCAAAATTGGTTATCACACCAGAAAGGTAAAATTTTAATTGGAATTATTTATAATGTTATTTCGATGCTCAAAAAATATTAGGAGAAGTGTTCCAAGACCACTATAGTTTTGATGACTTAGAAGGTTACGAAGGTCGGTATTAGGACATATGTTTTGAAATTGAGATCTAATTTGGGTATATGTAGGACACTCCTGGACAAAGTGTTTTTCATCTTCAACCCTCTTGGTGTCACAAAGGTGACAGATTCTTTCATGCCATGGTGTTTTGGGGATTGTCCAATACTCAGTCTCACTATGTAGCTCATGAGAATTAGTTCTTATTTTACCAATATTGATTCTTTTTTTAATGCTAGTCAAAACAAACAGATACTTTTGATCTTCATCTCTGTACTCTCTTAGGATAGGGTGGTCATCGGGGCTTGGTTTAGCGCCTTCGATTATTTTCAGTACCTGTATTGCATATAGGGGACATCCCTTTCGGTAATACTTTCTCATTTGCAGGGCTGATATTTGTCTCACCGAGACCAGCTTTCGGATCCCTTGGAGGGTTATCCTTTGTCCTTCTTTGCTCACACATTCTAAGGTTTTATGGTAACAGTCAAGTTTGACTTTATGGGCGGCTAGCCAGTCCATACCAATCAACAGGTC
The DNA here is from genome assembly GCA_009831015.1 of Picea engelmannii. NCBI lineage: Eukaryota > Viridiplantae > Streptophyta > Pinopsida > Pinales > Pinaceae > Picea > Picea engelmannii. The sequence continues at coordinate 345,760 of ML785881.1, forward strand.
GTATGACCCTAGGGGTAATACATTAAGGGTTGCTTGGGTGGGGAATTTACCCAACATTAACTGGCAGGCTGGTATGGCCTCTACCACCTTTCTTTTGGTACCAGTGGCTAATTGTACTAACCATGGCTTAGTTTGTTTTCATGGCTGTAGCTTACACTTATCAACAGCTTTAGGGGCTATATAACTCAAATTTGAACCAAAGTCAATCAAAATAGACACCAGATGGTTGAAAATCATACCTTCTATTTCCACCACTGAAGCTTGGTGGTCAGCTTGGTTATTATCCAAGGCTGCATAGATCTGTGGCACACTCCTTGCCACATCATTGACCGTGGTACCTTCCTGCATGTTATAAATTTTTCGACTGTTCTGTTGTCGGTGTGGACAGTCTCTCCGGAGATGCTCTCCTCCGCAATCCCAGCATTCCAAAGGTTTCCTCTTTGGGTTATGAGTCTTTACTGGTATAGGTCCAGAAGTTTTATTTCCGTCCACCGAGGGAAAGTTCTGCTGGAGTACACTCCGAGTTGGAAAGTTCATTCTGGGGTTCTTCTTGTAGTTTGTAAATATTGAGGATTTGCTCCCCTTTTTCTGAAATCTCGAACCATTCTTCTGTTTCCAGTCTCCACGAGACTCTGCCCGATGTCCATATTGTTCATGACAATATGTTGCTTTTCGAATAGTGTCCTCTAGGGTCTTTGGCTCGTCGAATTCGATTCGGTTTCGGTATTCCTTGGGTAGCCCACTGATGAAGCGTTGTGCCTTCGCCTTCTCTGTTTTGATGTAGGGTACATATCTCAGTAAGTCGAGGAATTTGTTGACATACTCCTCCATAGTAAGTTGTCCCAGTTTGAGTTCATAAAACTCTTTAGCCTTCTCGTCGAAATACCTTTCTGACAAATACTTCTTCCAGAAGTACTTCTCAAACTGTTTCCAAGACAGGTCCTCCTCGCGGACCCCTTTCATATTCTTAAGATCTTCCCACCAGATGGAAGCCTTTTCGTTCAGATTGAAAGTGGCCACTCGGGCCTTCAAGTTCTCTGAGAAATCATGGACTCTGAAATATTTCTTCAGTCCAAGTAGCCAAGCCTCAGCTTCCTCTCCCTTCTTTATCTCGTCGTCGAAGGAGGGAGGTTTGGCCTTTTTGAATTCCTCAAATTTATGACTCTTGGAAGTCTTTTGCTTCTTTTGTTTTTTTTTTAGAATAGGAACTGGTCCTGCTACTGGAAGAACCTTCTGAATCACCAGCTTCCTTCTCAGTGGAATCATCTGGCATTGGTCCTTAACCACCTCCTTATAATATCTTAATTTTATTTTATACTAGAATTATTTATTGCACCATAGATTCTCCTTAAATTTAGCTTGAACAATATTTTTAATATCTTCGGTATTCTGTAGAATAACTTCTTCTTTTATTCCCTAATGATTTAGTCAAGACTTGGCATCATTATTCCATCCCCGCTTGAGTCGTTGGTGATTTTAGCTAGAGTTTGAAGCAATTTTGGGGAGCCTTTCATCATCCATGTTGTTTATCTTGTTCTTGTACATTAACTACATAATCATAGTTGTGCTCTCAATGGGGGGAAGGCTCGCTTCTACGAGGAGGGTAAGATAGAGTGTATTGCCTTTAATTTCGAGATTATAAATTATAAAGTTCTTTTGGATTTGTTCTATATTTCTCTGGGATTCTCGAGAGATGTTGCATCCCCAAACTTCACATCCACACAAGATAACAAGAGTGACAAGAGTCTCAAAGAGGAGCTTTTTCTTATCACATAGCCAAAGGTATGCTAATTTACAATTATTTTCAAGCCCATAATAAGCTTCCTACCCTCCATTTATCATTTTTCTCAATGTTATAGTTCCAGTTGAGCTTGTGATGAATATCAATTCCAAGATACTTGTACGAACACACTTCCTCTAAAGTATTGTTGTCATATACGAAAGTATCATAAATGATCTTGTTGGATTTAATTATAATAACCTTTGTTTTTTAAGTATTCACAGTCATTCCCAAACTAAAGCAAAAGTCATTGAGGATGTTAAACTACTTACTAAAATCATAAAGATTCCTTGCCATAAAATTATTATTGAATTATGATATAATCAATAATAAATATAATCAATATATTTATTTTATATTAATTTTATTAATAAAGTGAAATTAAAGTTTTAACCGTTAATTAATTATTTATATTATTTAGGTAATACATAAAGACAATGTGTTATATTGTTTTATTTTAAATATATAATTATAAGTTTTCACTGTATGATTGTGTTAATTATATTATTTTTAATCATTTAAAATTAAGGTTAAAAATTTTATTTACATGTTAGATATATGTGATCGTATTTTCAGCACTATCGTAATTTTTGCTCTTGTAAGGGGATATATAAGCATGTAAGTTCATTACAAGTTGAAAGCTCTCGTATAAAAATATACCCATAACCTTTACTTATACGTATGAATTATTAACTAAAATTTATGGTAACGAGTTTTCAACAAAGTGTTTATATGATTAATATCGTTTCACACGACCATGTATAACAAGTTTTCAGAGTTTAAGATATATGTTTATTTATGGTAGTTTTTAAAAAACAAAAGTTAAGAAGAGAATTAGAAACTGGTCCTTCCGTTGGCTCTTCATTGGTGGCATGCTTATTTTGCATGCTTATTTTAGCAAAATCTATCTTACAAAGCTTTCTTGTGTACTGGCTTAGTCTTGTCAAGATTTTTTTCTCCATTCACTATAGGATCCAATAGTTCTGGTTTAGTCTTGTCAAGATTCCTTCCTCTATCCTTTATAGGATCCAGCAGCTTATCGCTAAATTCATTTGGAGAGGTGCTAGAAAATCTTCAGAATTCCACTTAATCAAATGGCAAAAGATCGTTAAGCCAAAGGAATATGGTGGTTGGGGTATTCGTAATCTATACTGGTTCGCTCAATCTTTAGCTGCCAAGTCATGCTGGAGAGGGCTATTCTGAAAAGGATTGTGGAATTCGGTGCTAAAAAAGAAATACCTTAAAGGTATCGTCTTGACTTCTTGATTGCGCAAAAATGAATGTAAGTTCCCGGTAGCCTCTATTATCTGGAAAAAAATCATGAACTCTCTACCTCTTATTAAGCGATCGCTAGCTTGGACAATAGGATGTGGCAAACATGTCATTATTGGGTTAGATCCTTTCATTGGAGGTAATATGTCTTTCAGTCTCTCAGGTCCTCTAATACATCATCTAAATAATGTGCATATATTCTCTTTAGCACAGGCGTCTATTCCAAATGGTGTTGGAACTAATTAATGTTGGCTTGAGGCTAATCACCTTGGTCTGTCGGGTGAGATGGCTACAGAGTGGAACACCTTTCTCATTATGTTGTGAAGTAGTGGAATCTCTCTTAATAATTCAAGAGATGAGCTTGTTTGGTCATGGAACAGAGCAAAGGATTTTGTAACTGCCAATTTAGCATATCAATCTTTATCATATATTAATCTCTTGGATGATAATAGGTGGTGGTATAAGGCTATTTGGAAAGTAAATATCCGAGGTAAAATTATTTGTTTCATGTGGCTTTGTTTGATGGAATGTATTCTTACTGGTATTAATTATAGGAGACGGGGTGGGATTGGGCATTCAGCTTGTAGTCTTTGTCTCAGAGATGAAGAGACGACCTCTCACCTCATTATGCATTGTGAGGTTTCACAATCTATTTGGAAAGATATCCTAATTTATCTGAAGATTCTGGAAGCTTGGAGTTGCTCTTCTTGGAAGATAATATATTACAATGGTTCACTACATATCCAAAGTTGCGGCATGTTGCTTTTCTGGTGTTATGGGGCATTTGGAAGTACAAGAATAAAATATTATTTGAGAATTGGCCTAGGCAGGATTCCAGAATTGTCACTGAAATCCTTCTTTCATTTAAAGAATTCACAGGGGCTTGTGAAAATGACAAACTGGAATACATTCTCAATCCAGTCTATTTTGATGATACTCCTATAAGGTTCTTTGATGGTGCAGTTGTTGGAGGTTTATGTGGTATTGGTATTTTTCTTAAAATTAGTTCAGATCACTTCTTCAGAGTTCATTTTGTTGGTGGTGAAGGAAACAATATGAAAGCAAAGATCATGGGATTATGGGGTCTCTTACACTTTGCATCTAATTTATACATAAATAAGTTGATGGTGGTTGGAGATTCGAAAGTGGCTATTGATTGGATAAATGACAAAGCAAATCTGAATCTGATATATCTAAATGCCTAGAAGGGTAAAATCAGAAGATTAAAAGATAGTTTTGATGGAATCAAATATATGCATGTGCACAGGAAATTTAACTATGAAGCAGATTCACTTTCCAAAAAAGCTCTGGACTGTTCTATTGGTTGGCTTTTTTTCGAGGAATATACAGAAGGATCTATAGTCAGTGCAGATAGATACTTTTTGTTCTAAAGACAGGAGTACAGATATGATATTCTAGATCTAGTTGTTAGCGACATTGTGATGATATGAACTTCTCATATTTTGTATTAGAAAACATTTTCTAGATTGAAGACAATAGGATCATGCACAGAAAAGGTTATAGACTTTTAAAAAACTGTAAAGAGAACATCAACTTCATTGATCCATATGTATTTGAAAAGTTCACTTAATTCTTAATATAATAGCAGTGAAACTACTTTTTTCTGCGTGAAAAAAAAGGTAAGGGAATCTCGCTATAATGAAAATGAAACATGTGAGGACACTTAATTATGTGACGGCACTACTTGTATGAGTAAGTAGTTGGAATTAATTATAACCTTAGGTTTATTTTTATGAAAGAGTAATTAGAAAATAAAAAATATGAGTAAATAGTTGAAATTAACTATAACTTTGGGGTTATTTTTATGAAAGAGTATTTGTTGTTGTAATAATTTCATTGAAAATAGACGCAAATAAATGAGTGGGACCATGTGTAAATTTTAAGGTAATTTTGAAAAAAAAAAAAATCCTCTTTGTCATGATAGTTCAATGGGATGAACTTATAAATATTTCAAGTTTTGGATATTATAGCGAGGAGGCTTTTGCCATGATAGTCCATGGGATGAACTTATAAATATTTCAGTTTTGGATATTATAGTGGGGAGGCTTTTGCATAAGGATATGTTGCCCAGACTTTGTTTAAAGGTTTTTATTTTTATTTTATTTTTAAGATACTTTGATGATGGGTAAGTGTTTGTGTAAAAGTCTTTTACCTAGTGATATATTAAAAGAATTAATTATAAAGTTTTAAGTAATTTTAATAACAAAGTTTTAAGTAATTTAATGAAAGAATAATTTTTTTTTTATAGGTAACTAAATAAAAATGTGATTAAGTGGTTGGAGTTAAATTCTAATTTTGGACGATTTTCTTATGACAACATAATAGTTTAACATAAATGTGAATAAGTGGTTAGGTCCTAGTGTAAGTAATAAGTGATTTTGATGGAAGAATATCCCCTTGTTGTGATAATCAAACAAAAATGCAATTAAATATTATGGACAAGTGTAAGTGTTGGATGATTTTTATGGAAGAGCAACTCACGTTACAATAGTTTAGCCAAACATAAGTGTGAATAAATGATTGCTAGGATAAGTCTGAGTTGTTGGCGTTAGGTGTGAGTTTTGGGGACTTTGATAAAACAGTGCCTCATTGCTATAGAAATTTTGTTCGACAAAATTGAGAATAAATAATTGAGGGCCAATGCAAGTCTTGACAATAATTATATAAACATTTACTAGAGAAAATTTGGGATCTAAAATGAGTCTCCTAAAAAAAATAATGAAATAATATCAAAAAAATTGAATAAGAGTTATGAATTTTTAAAGGGAACGAAAGAAAACTATTTTTTTAATCATATTTTCAACTAATCTCCTTATGGGTTTAACCAAATTTCAAGTGTAAGTTTAATTCCACCTCCAATGAGTACCCACTCTACATACGTTTGATAGACCCACAGTGAGATAAACTGACCATGGTAAGATAAACTGAAAATACATGCAAAAAAATCTGTTTCTCCATCCAATGAGTGCCTACACTTGAAATTTGAATAAACCTATTAAATTGAAAATATGATTAAAAAAATAATTTTCTTCATTTCCCTCCAAAATATTTACCCTTATGGTTGACATCATCATCTTGAATTTTATTGGTTCTTTTAAAGTGGATTTTGATAATACATGTTTTATTTATTTTGAAATCCAATTTTTCCCTCAAAACTCCTTTAATTATAATTTCATTATTTTAAATTTGTGAAGAATTGACAAAAATTTAACCCTTACACTATATTGATTATCTAAATACCTCTTATATGTAAATCCATCATTTATTCTTCACTTAACATAGATATTTCAAATACATTATTTCAATCTATCACAAAAAAATTAGTTCAATCTACCACAAATATCAACCATTATTTATCTCTTAGAATCACTGAGGTTGGTCTTTATCTCTTAAAATCATTAGGATTGGTATATTAAAAGATACATTTAAATATTCTCTAAATAAATTTAGAAGGGAAAAAAATGAAATTGAAACCTTGAATTACTAAAATCCTTACCTACCTAGTAATGTCGATATATTCCTTTCCCAGTGTCTTCTCTTTTGCTCTTCTCCCCTCCTTTTAATGATGAGGTATTGATCCTCTATGAAATGTTTTATCTTCTGTTTATTTACCAGTTTATTTAAGTTAAATGAAGAGTATTTCTTATTATAAGTATTCTTAATTCGAAATCATTTTTTTTTATGAATTCTCTTTTGCTCTTCTCCCCTCCTTTTAATGATGAGGTATTGATCCTCTATGAAATGTTTTATCTTCTGTTTATTTACCAGTTTATTTAAGTTAAATGAAGAGTATTTCTTATTATAAGTATTCTTAATTCGAAATCATTTTTTTTTATGAATTCTCTTTTGCTCTTCTCCCCTCCTTTTAATGATGAGGTATTGATCCTCTATGAAATGTTTTATCTTCTGTTTATTTACCAGTTTATTTAAGTTAAATGAAGAGTATTTCTTATTATAAGTATTCTTAATTCGAAATCATTTTTTTCATTCATAAAAAGTTTATCTTTTGTTTATTTACCAGTTTATTCAAGTTAAATGAAGAGTATTTCTTATTATAATTATTCTTATTTGAAATCATTTTTTTCATTCATAAAAAGTTTTCCCACTATTTTATTAACTGATGTTTAATAGGTAATTGTTCTTAAATCGAAATCATTTTTTTCATTCATAAAAGGTTTCCCACTATTTTATTAACTGGTGTTTAATAGGTAATTGTGACCTAAATTATAACATTTTTTTAACAGTATAATAATCTATAAATATCCTATGAAAATATGGTAAAAAACGTTTCGTGCAATTTTTTATTTTTTTAAATGATAATTTTTTACCTTTTTTTTTTTCCAAAAAAAAATTCCTCCAATTTTATAAAGATTATAAAACCATTTACAAAGCTAACAGTCATGAGCCAACTGGACAATACAGCAGTCACGCTGTGTAGAAAACGCCAAAAGCGCAGTGGAAAAAACAGGAAATCAGAGTCAACGCGCAGCAACCCGCAGTGAGAAGAAACTAAAGCACACCAGTCAAATGAGAGTCGGATCAGTAGGAATGAGGATAACAGAGGCAAAAACAGCAGTCTGCCTAATATAATCCTGTACCTATGCCAGAGAAGAGATCTATCCATCATTCAAACAAGTGGAATAGATAATTTTTTACCTAAACAAGTGGACAATGAATACCCATCAAAAGTAAAGTTGAAAAATGGGCCATGTTGCACTCGTATGATTTTTATTTTTTTAAATGATAATTTTTTACCTAAACAAGTGGACAATGAATACCCATCAAAAGTAAAGTTGAAAAATGGGCCCATGTTGCACTCGTATGATTTTTTACATACAATTTTTTTACTTACAAATGTTCATCATTTCTCTTTCTTATTTTCTAATAATTAAATAATTTCCTCTCACCCTCAATTGATGCCTATACTCGAGTTTTAGAAAATTTAAGGGCCATTGTTGCATTTTTGGTATGTTGGGATAAATCTTTGTATAGGATGCCTTCTCCTGTATTCATATTTTTTATGTGGAAATAATAACTCTTATAATAGTTAGATGGTTAAGTCATTTTGCAAATATTTATAAAAATATTATTGCACTTAAAGGGCGTTTTAGTGAAGGGTGTTTTAGTGGTTACTTTCCATGTAGTATTATGCCCCTTAACATTTATCTTCCCTCGGTTGTGGTGCAAACATTAATGGTTGATATAAACATTTATCTTCCCTCGGTTGTGGTGCAAACATTAATGGTTGATATAAATAGGAAAGTTTGGGTTTAAAACTTTAACCCTTGTTATACATGAGACACACACAATCTAAGTGACTTTAGTATGATGGTATATTCACTTGAGCCAATGATTTCTTCTAACAAAAGGGTGAGTGCAAGTTAATGATGGTCTCTCATGACTCGTTAGTGGCAATGCAAACTTGGAAAAAAATGATATGTTAACTTGGAGGGATTATTCAAGGTACTTTTACAATGAATTTGAATATGGTGTAACAAGATGAAACGTAGGAAATTGAATTAGCTTTCCGAATATACAACTTTTATTCATAGACATTGTGAATAATTAGGCCAAATTTGATTTTTTCTAACAATGGTATCTTATTTTTCCAACAAAATATAAGGTATATGTTTTTGTTCGTGCAGGTGTTCAGTATATTAACGATGAAATTTCGTTCCAAAAACTTGTATACTTGTAGAGAATCCACTTTTCTTGTTCCGTGTATTTTTTGGAAATTTTTAATATTAATTTTATATATTTTTTAAATGATCAAATTCAACATATGACTAAAATTACAACATCTTTTGCTCGTGTAGGATAAAAGGGTATTAACATGATCAAAACCATTTTATTTTATTTTTAGATCATAGGTATCGGCCTCCTCTAGTTCCACATATAACTCATTTGAGAAATGGCTAATCCGAGAAAAAATTATAGTAGAAATAAGAGAGGTATGTATTCTAGGATTTTGATATAGGTGAAGACAAAAATAGATTAAAAATAGTAAACAATATTTATTTAAAAAAAATAATTATATATTTGAAATATGCATAGTCAACTCGATCTATGTCTATAGTTTCAATAACAACTAAATTATTTAGCCTATAGAAAAATAACATCAAAGATAGAGATATAGAGGGGTATTCACAAAAATGGAGGTTTTATCAATTTGCAGACCAAACCACTAGGTTTGTCATCCCGAACCTAAATCTGAGCCAACCAAGTCAGCATACACCTTGTCGATCCCACCCAAAAATTTTGAATTCAAAAGAGCACACACGCACTCTAGTAGCACGCACGCATTCTAGGAGTGCGCACAAGTTCTAGGAGCACGCATGCGTTGTAGGAATGTGCACGCGCTCCTAGAAATAATTTATTTCTCTATATTTATCCTCCCTTTCCTACATCTAAACCCCCTCACTATATCACTCTCACTCTCCCTCTCCACTCCCCCCTATCTGTCTCCCTCTATCTCCCTCACACTCCTATGCATGGTAAGACCTAGACATGGCAAGACTTAGACATCAAAAGGCATGGAAATACCTAGAGCTAGACCTTACCTTGATATGCCTTAGACTCTCTCTCTCTCTCTATTCCCCCTCTTTATCTCCCTCTGTGTCACCCCCTTCCTCTCATTCTCTCTCTAACCCCCTTCTATGTCTCCCTCTTTGCTTCTCTTCCTCTCACTATCCCTCTCTTTCTCCCTCTCCTCCATCTTCCTCTTTATCTCTACCCCTCATCTTTGTCTTGTTCTCTCCCCCCCTCCTCCCTCTCTATCTCTACCCCTCCTCTTTGTCTTTCTCTCTCTCCCCACCCCTCATCCCTCTCTCTCCCCACCTCTCATCCCTCTCTCTCTCCACCCTTGTCCCACTATCTCCCCTCTATCTCTCCTACATCTACCCCTCTCTCCTACATTTACCTCTCTCTCTACCCTCCTCTCTATTTTCCTCTCTCTCCCTCTCACACTCTCACATAGTCTCTCTACTGCCCTTCTATGTCTTTCTCTATCTCCCTACCACACACACTTTCTACCCCCCTATATGTCTTCCTCTCTCTCCCTCCCACACTCTAACACACTCACTCTCTGCCTCCCCTCTTTGTCTTCCTATCTCTCCCTCCCACACTCTCGCACACACACTTTCTATCCCCCCTCTATGTCTTCCTCTCTCTCCCTCCCACACTCTCACACACACACTTTATATCCCCCTTCTATGTCTTCCTCTCTCTCCCTCCCACACTTTAACACACTCACTCTCTACCTCCCTCCTTTGTCTACCTCTCTCTACCTCCCATCTTTGTCTACCTCTATCTTCCTCCCACACTCTTGTGCACACACTTTATATCCCCCATTTCTCTCTTTATATCTCTCTATCGCCCCTTGCCTCTATCTCCCCCCTTCCTCTCACAATCAATATCACTCTCTCTCCACCCCGTCCTTGTCCATCCCCCCTCTCTTTCTTTCTCTTCCCACCCTCTCACACTCACACATTATCTCTCTACCCCCATCCTCTCTCTACCTCTCCCCCTCCGTCCCACTATCTCTCCTCTCTTTATGTCCTACATCTACCACCTCTTTCTCTCTCTCATTGTTGTTAGTCTCACTCTCACTGTATCCTCCTCCCTCTCTCTCCTCTACTCTCCCCCCATTTCTCTCATTATATCTCTCTACCCTCTCTTCCCTCTATCTCCCCCCTTCCTCTCACAATAAATCTCACTCTCTCTCCAGCCCCTCCCTCTCACACTCTCATGCACTCTCTCTCTCTCTCGCCCCCTTATCCCTCTATCTCTCCCCCCCCCATGTCCCACTATCTCTCCAACATATACCCCTCTCTCCTACATTTACCTCTCTCTCTACCCCCCTCTCTATTTTCCTCTATCTCCCTCTCACACTCTCACACAATCTCTCTACTTCCCTTATATGCCTTGCTCTCTCTCCCTACCACACACACTTTCTACCCCCCTA
>ML785881.1:361589-374054 GCA_009831015.1 Picea engelmannii
AAGATAGATCATGGAGTCCAAATAACTATAGCAAATAATCCATCACCACCCTTCTTACTTCCTCTCACTTCGAAGTTAGTGCATGTTAACCACAGGGTGGTATCCCTAAGTGATCTGAGGCATCAATTGCAAATCAACTAACTATTAGTAGTACCTTAAATATAAATAAATAAAGTGTTGTTCTATGTAAAAGTTTACAATTCAATAAAGCAGACAACAAGAAGAAATCCACTAAAATGCTATAAAAATGCAAAAAAAGATGCAAATATTTACTAAGGAAAACTAGGCATGCAAACCAATGCAAATTTATGCTAAAACCAACTAATTGTTGTGCAAAAAACAAACAAGTATAGCAAGTAGTAATCATTGTTTCAATTGTTGGAAATAGTAATGCAATGTTGTTTTTGTATTTTTTTTTATATTTGTTATGCATGCAAATTGAGGAGGATGTATAAATCTTGTATATTTCTACAATAAGTTACAAAAAATAGGAAACTTAAGCTACTTTCTTTTTTGACAGAAAAGCTAAGAACAATAAATAAAATTAACTAATCTGTATGCTCAACATTATGCCTAAGGATGCATGAAAATCAAGTAAAACTAAATGAGTGTCTTTTTAATGAATAAATAACCTTATAGATCAACCAGTGCCTTATATGGAGCTAAATATGAATGAATAAAATGAGTAGGGTAAACAAAATTACTTAATTCCTACTACTGAGTTTCCTATTAAGCATGCAATAAAAAAGAGAGTATATAAAATATACAAATTCTTACACAACAAACACATGTACTAGTCACCAAGAAAGTAGTTGATAGATTTTTATGACCCTAGGTTGTAGAAGAAAAAAGTCCTTGACTGGTAGGAACACACCAAACACTCTCCAAGATCTTGAGGAAGTCAATATTCTTCAAAATGTCCACATCGCATGGGATGGAAGAAACCATGATAATGAATGTAAATAATTTCAACCAACACCTGTACTCTATGCTATCTCCCAATCACACACTCTCTAGAAGAAAATATGAAGCAATGAGAAAAATACAAAGCATTGATCTACCCGCTTCATTATGTGCAATGCTTTATAACAATGGGAGAAGTGTAAGAATAGAGAAAATAAAAATAAAGTGTCATTCCTCCCAAACTACTCCAAGTGAATCTCTATATGAAGTGTTCCATCTCCGAGAGGAAAAATAACTCATGCATATAACAAATAAAACTCCATGAAAGCACCCTCACTCGAGAATAGATATCTTCATGCAAGGACAAAAACAACACACCAATAACAACCTCCTATAAAGTACACCCCTTCTCCAAGAAAGCTTTTGTCTTTGAATTGAATATTCCTCCATCAAAATATGTCCAAATTGAATTTTCCATAAGTAGGAAGGCTCCTCAAGGAAATAACATCAATCCTAAATAAGAAATTTCATCAAAGTCAACCATAAGTAAAATTAACAAGGTTTACTCAAGTAGCGTGAGTTGGTATAGGCTAAGAATAGAAAGAAGAATGGTCACAAGAAGGTGTGAGGAGGCTTCCTAGAGTAGTGTGCCCTTGGTCAAAGTCATAGCAAAATTGTTAGAATTAGGGAAAAATAGAAACAAATAATGTCTTTTTATTTTTATGTTCACAAGATCGGCATATATGAGAAAATAAATAAACATATCTAAATTAAAGTCTGAGTATAAACAAAATTTCCGAGTGAAAAGAAAAACCTCAAGCTTACCTCCTGATCTAAGAAAGATGTACCTGTCACATGTGTGGACGAAAACCTTTATAATACGCTCAGAAATAGTTTTAGGTTCATGGATCAAACCTCTACGGTTTGATATCTGTCATAAGGACTTAGGAATAGTTTTTCCAAGGTATAGACCATCAAAAGACAACCACAGCAAGTGCTCCACAACAAGGGACAACAAGGTATTAACCATAGCTGATAAAACAAAAGCAGGTACCCCACAAAAAGGGACAGCAAGAACTCCAAAAACTGAGACATCAAAACTCTCCATATCAAACAAGAAAACCCTCCATAACAAATAGTCCATATCAAACCCTCCATAGCTGAAAAGAAGGCAGCACTGGATAAACACTCCAACATAGAGGACAGCAAGAGTGGAGCCCTCACAAAGACCTCAACTCTACACGTGGCAGCTAGAAGAAGAGGCCACAACCTTCATAGAGCAAAGAGACAACCCACAAAGGAGGCCATGACACCTATACTCAGGTATGTGGCTCTAAAAGGGAGATCTGACACCCACAAGGAGGCTCCTCAATCACTTTAGTAGGTCTGGCATCTAATGAAGACACCTCTACACAAAAAGGACAGGTCTGACAGCTCTTGCGAGGAACCTCGTCATCTCTTGCACCAACAAACAATCAAGGAGTAGTACCCAACCTATACCAAGACCAAAAAAAACACATATCTGAAACTGTTACACCAAATGGGGAGGCTACACCAACAAACTCAGATCTGAAACGGTTACATCAAATGGAGAGGTTGCACCAACAAAAATCAAATCTAAAATTGTTACATCAAATAGAGAGGTTGCACCAACAAACAAAAATCAGATCTAAAATTGTTACATCAAATGGAGAGGTCGCACCAACAAAACAAAACTCAGATCTGAAAAGATAGTCCAAAAATGAGGTCACACCATCATCAAGAGAGAACAACTAAGGTAGTTGCAACAAATAGGAGAGTGAGGAGTGAGTGAGTGTGAGTAATAGAATGCTAGAGGGTAGGGTCTTATTTATAGTTTTTTTTTTTTGACAGAAACGTTTAGAGGGATTTGTATTAATTGTGGACTAGCCACTAATCGGTTACAAAATGACAGAGCTACACTGAGTTGCTGCCTGCAATAAGCTCAGTTGCACTACTAGAAATGATAAAATTAACGATCACCCCCGGAAGCGGATCGGATCTCCTGAAAATAGAATTATTTTAAAGCCTTGACTTCTATACAAAATGTCAAGATGCTTGAGATGGGAGGAAATCGTTGCAGACCAAGTGGATGACTATTCTTTGGGATCCTTCCCCCAATCGATGTTCAGCTTGGACATTTTTCCTTCCAGTTGACCGATCCGTTCCTCAAATTCATCTTTTGGGTTCTTCAGCTCCTGGTGTAATTTACTTAGCTCTTGTGTGAGTCCAAACTTGACAGTGGAAATATCCTGCTCCAGTTGCTCCAGCTGCCTGCCTGCCTCTGAGTCTAAGTTCTCCAGGAAATCGAGCTGGTACTGGAGCTTCTGCTTCAAGCTTTCCAATGTTTCATCTAGAAGTTTCAGTCGCTCCTCCATGGTGAGATTTCAGCTGGAACTTGCGGCCATCTTCCCTCCTATGTTCCACACGCACTTAATCCTCTCAGTCGGGCTCACTTCACAGCTAAGAATGGGTCTACTCCCAAGCTGAGGTCGCTCCATGAATTTAATCTTTCCCTCCCTGCATTCATCATTTCGCCCCTCATTGATTTCCCCAAGAGGCATGGGCGGATAGTCCTACTATCTCCTCTGTGCAATAGATCTGATCTTTCTTGGGCTGTCCTCTGCCCAATATGTCCTGTCGCGTGCCTCTTTATTGGCTGAGTCTAGGTGCTGTCATTTTGGCTCTGTCCCCCACTTTGCCATTTGCATGAGCCTCTATCTTGGTGTGGGGATGGGTCAAGGTATGTCCACCGTGGTTAACTGGCCACTTATGTTCATACATCCTGGTGCTAGGAGGACACCTCTATTCGCCTCTTTGTCCGCTTCCTTATTCAATTCTCGTAGAACATGAAACAGCTGGTATGAGTCAAACTTTTTAAGGAGAAGGTGAATTCTGTCCAGCAAATTATTGAGCTGAGGGCTTTGGTTTTTTGAGGAACGGATAATGGCACTAATTAACATGCGGGAGTCTCCTGTGATAATCAAATTTCAGATTCCGTTCCTTCTGGCTTGGCACAGGCCTTGCCATAGTGCCATTGCTTCTGCATAGTTGTTGGTGGCGATGCCTAAGCCAATGGCGTATCGCACCATGACTTCTGTGTTTGGGCTCATAATCATTCCACCTCCTCCTGCTTGACCTGGATTGCCCTTTGAGGCCCCGTCGAAGGACGGGATATAGGCCTTCCTTTCATTTTTTCAGTTGTCGAATTCCTTCCTCCCTGTCCTTATTTCCCAATTCTCTTGAATTATGATGTTGCCTGTGTTTCCAGTTTGCATTTGAATTTTGAAATGGGCCAGCCAAATCTCTTATTTTTCTTCCAGCTTCCTACTGTATTGAGGATGACTATGGTAACTGGCCCATTCGCGAAAGAATTCTTGGACATTTGCACTCACTAGTGGGGCATTCCTCTTCTTATCCCTAAGCACTCTGTCGTTTCTTTCCAACCAGAGCCCCCACAGGATAAACCTTGGGATTGTTTGCCAGAGCCCCGAGGCATAACTTTGCTTTTTAAATTGGAAAGGATAAAGGGCGTTCCAACTTTGGAGGAGAGTCTTAATGTCTTGAGGAAGGGGAAGGTCAGTTTGCAACCCGACTGCCAGCCTCCAAACTTCTTTTGAGTAACTACAGTTGAGAAGGAGATGATCTGAAGTTTCTTCAGCTTGTTGACACAGGGGGCACCTGAAGGGGCCCTCCCAACCTTTCTTTTGGAGGTTCTCCCCTGTTTGAATGTTGTTATGACTGAGGGTCCAGAGAAACAAGTCTATTTTGGGGATGGATTTAGACTTCCATATGGATTTCCAAAGGGCCGGGTTGGGTGGGACGTGGGGGATGCTTCGGAAGGTGTTATATCCCAATGAGGTGGAGTAGGGCTGAGCATTCTTCCCCCACCCTCTCTCATCTTTCCCTTTTTTTTTTTAGTGGGGCTTTCCCCTGAAGGCTGATCTTTAGGGCGCACCAGTCATCATCTAAGTCCGGAGGAAGATTGCTCACTTCCCATCCTTGCCATGACTGGCATCTGTCATTCCCCCACTTTGAGATATCAAAGAGCGTCTTTAGATTTTGCCCTTCCATCCAACCTTTTAGACGTTGCAAGTCCTGACTCAAGTCTAGAGGGGGGTCACCTAGAATAGAGTCCTGCCAGATTTTAACTTTTTTCCCATTTCTCGGCACCCAGGTAAGATGAGGAGTGAACAGGGCCATGGCCTTTTTGCAGAGAGTGAAGATTGGGGACCCCTTAGTCTCTCTGCAAGGGTTTTCTATGCACCTCGTCCTTGCACCTCTGAAGTATTTTTTCCACATCGCTTCCTTGCTCCAAGCAAGATCACCACTGACAATGTGCCATAGCAATTTCGCCCCTAAAGCCAGATTCTACACTTGGGTTTTTTTGAAATTGAGACCTCCTTCCAAGAGGGGTTTGGATATTTTGTCCCAATTTATAAGGTGAAGTCTTCTGCTTGTTTGCTTCCCACCTTCCCACAGGAAGCTTCTCTGCATTGCCTCCATTTTTTGGATTGTGGAGCTTGGGGCTAGAAGCAAAGAATTCTAATAGATGGGTACACTGGACAGGACGGATTTGATTAAAACTATCCTCCCTGCTAGGTTTAGCCAATTCACTCCCCAGGAGGAAATTCTCCTTTTTAGCTTGTCTATTAAGTGGTTCCATTGTGAGGCCCTTGGTGCAGCCTTGAAGATAAGGATTCCCTAATAGGTGAAGGCCTCCCAGTTGATTTTCCCTTCCATCCCCAAAACTCTGGAAATTCCCAGCATTTCTTTGGGTGTTATGTTCCATCCATAAATCTTGCTTTTTGTTTGACTTATCTCACTGCCTGATACTGCAGCATATGTATCAAGCTCCTCTTTGAACCTTTTTGCTACTAACAGACTTGCCCCCCCTAGCAACAGGGTGTCATCCGCAAATTGCGCATGGTTGATTTCCTTCACACCTTGTGCTATTCTTAGCCCTTGGAGGTTGCTTTGGGTTCTGGAATTTTCCAGCTGATAGCTAAGGACCGAGGCTTGGATTGCATAGAGGAGGGGTGAGAGAGGGCATCCTTGCCTTAAACCTCTAGACGCTTTGAAAAATTTTGTTACTCTTCCATTTACCATGGGGGCTATCCATGGCGACCCTATGCAGGCTCTTATCCAATTCACAAAGGACTGATCGAATCTGAACTTCCTCATTACCTCAAATAGGAAATTATGACTAACTCTGTCAAAAGCATTTGCAAGATCTAGTTTAATAATCATACCTTTATCTTTTCTGCGCAGACTTGAATGAAGAGCTTCTTGCACCAGAATTATGTTGTCTGCTATTTGCCTAC
Source organism: Picea engelmannii (assembly GCA_009831015.1). Classification (NCBI taxonomy): domain Eukaryota; kingdom Viridiplantae; phylum Streptophyta; class Pinopsida; order Pinales; family Pinaceae; genus Picea; species Picea engelmannii. The sequence goes on from ML785881.1 coordinate 367,835, forward strand.
CTTTGATGAAGCCTCCCTGTTTCTCAGGGACTATGAGAGGAAGAACTTTTTTGAGTCTGTTCGCGATGACCTTGGTAAGAATTTTGTAGCTTGTGTTACAAAGGGAGATCGGCCTGAATTGACAAAAGTTGAGCACTCCTTTCTCTTTTGGGATGAGTGCCAGGTAGGCCGAGTTTGTGCTTCATCCTAGCTTGCAGCTCGATTGTGATTTCCTTATCATTTTGGTTAGATCCGATTTGATTATTTCCCAGCACTGCTGATAGAATCTGGTTGTAAATCCATCCGGTCTGAGGGCCTTATCTGGATGCATTTGGTCCAGCGCCTCTTTTATTTCTTGCTGCGTGACTTCCTCCACAAGCCTGAGATTGATGTCATCTTTAATTAGATTTGGAACAATGGAGAGGGGGTACCTTTGAGGGTCAATGCTTACCCTTTGTGTTTCTGAGTAGAGGGTTCCAAATGTTTCAAAGGCTGCCTGTCTAATGCCCTCTGGATCAGAGATTGTGTTGTTTTGGACTTGAATTTCTGTCACAACCTTATATTGTTTCCTTGCTTCCGCTTGCTTGTGAAAATAACTAGTGTTTTTATCTCCCTCCTTCAGCCAGAGACTTCGAGACTTTTGCCTCCAATAGCCTTCTTCCGCTCTGCAGGCCTTGTGCCATTGCCTTTGGAGTTGGTCCTCTTTAAGTAAGTCCTACTGTGTGATCTCCCTTTTTTCTAAATCGAGCTGATGACTCTCCATACTCCTTTGGGCTTCTATGCGCAGCGTGATTAGATCAGGCTGTCTTTTTTCCCAACCTTTTAGCGCAGCCTTAAGCCTACGCAATTTTTCTTCCCAGACATAAAATGCGGAGCCATTTACTTTGCTTGTCCATACACTGGAGACTTTGCGCAGAAAATCTTTGTCCTGTGTCCATGTAGGATTAAATCTGAAGGGAATGGGCCCCTGGCCTTGGTCCTTCCTTATCTCTAGACTAATTGGCTTATGGTCAGAGGTACTGTGGGGGAGGATTTTTGAAGTGGTTATGAGCCCAAGGGTCAAGAACGAACTTTGGACAAGGAATCTGTCCAAATGGGCTGCGATATGCCCCGGGCCTACCCTTTTTTTGGTCCAAGTGTAGTGTCCCCTGAGCGGCTTAATATCCATTAAGTCCCATGCTGAGATTAGGTCCTCCACCCATTCTCTAGCTGGGTCCCTTACAATAGATCCTCCACACTTTTCTTCTTGGGCCAGAGTTACATTTAAGTCCCCTCCTAATATGATGTTTTCTAGCTCATTGTCTGTTAGGTAGTCTAGGAGGGCTTTCCAGCAATTCTTTTTTTCTTCTATATGATGTGGGACATAGATGTTAAAGAGACTTACCATTTGCCTTGACTCCCTGTGGAGCAGTTGGGAAAATATCCAATGCATACAAGAGTCTGAGTGGATCAGGTCTATTGTGGAGGCGTTCCACAGGGTGCAGAGCCCTCCTAACGCGCCTCTGGCGTTTTCATCTAATCCTTGGCTGCTTTTCCATACGTTTTTTGAGACTTTAATAGAGTCCTGCTGACTCATCTTAGTTTCCTGGATAAGCAGGATGTCCGTTTTCGATGCTCTGATTATGTCCTTGAGAGCTTCTTCCTTCCTTTTGCTGCCTAGACCCCGACAGTTCCAGGAAGTTAACTTCATTGATTACTTGGAGGGGGAGAATGGCCTCCTTGGGAGGCCTTGGCTAGCTTCCTGGTTTGCCTTACTCTGATCAATTGCTTAATGGTTGGTTGTGCTCCTTTTAGAACGTCCTTGTAGGTTTCCTGATCTCTTTCTGCTTTTTTGGATTTCCTGCCTCTCCCCGGCTTCTTTGGGGTGTCCCAGGCTTCACTTGCTCCTTCTGATTCATTCCCTGACGAGATCTCCCCCTCCTCGATGCCTTGAGTCACCCCATTCCTTGGAGGGGAGATGGGTTTCTCCACTTCTTCTGTTGCTTTTTGAATTTCTCCGATTTCTGGGATTTGGGTGCCTCTTTCTTCTTCATCTTGGACGGCTTTGCTTGGATCCGCCGTCTCACTTCCATTACCCAGTGCCATAAAGTTGTTAGCCGTCTCTCTATTTCTGAGTTTTTCTTGAGCGGAAGTTGGATTTTCCCTTCTTGGGCCTTTGGACTTCGACCTTCCTTTCCGGGGTTGTTGCCAACCTTCCTCACCTGCTTTCTCTGTATTTGGGGCTTTTGGGCAATTTCTTTGAAAATGTCCATATTCATGACATCCTCTACATTTGAACGGGAGCTGCTCATAGTCTAGTTTTTGTAGATGTTGCCAGTCTCCAACCTTCAGTTTTACCGCTTCCGACAAACCTATTTCCAAATCAACTTCCACACAAATTCTTGCACAGGAATATTGGTCTTTTGGATCGGCTCTGTCAATGTAGTGCCCATTTCCATTTCCGATAGCTTGCAGCGACGAGGAGTTCCAGCAGTGGATTGGTAGGTTTGGAAGTCTGACCCAGACAGGGACGTCTTTTGGCACTTCCGAAGCTGGGTCGAAGTTTGGAGTCCACCGGTTCAGATAGAGCCCCTGTGTGCCCATGAAGTATGGCCCATTTCTGAAGATTAGATCACGGTCCTCCTGAGAGATGAATTTGAAGATGAAGTAGCCCCTTCTAACCGCGTAACAAGTTACACTGTTTGTTATAAGTGGTCGCCAGTTCCTTTGAATCCAGTTATCTATTGACTTGGTTGAGGGCCAAAGGCCCATGAACTGACCTACCAGACCTCGATCTGAGAGGGAGAGCGCTACTTTCATTGGTTGTTCCGGGGGGAGATTAATCTCTGGAACATCATCCAGTCATTTCACAAAACTTGGCGCTTCTGCCTGGGGCGCTTTCTTTCTGTAAGTTGCAACTAGTTTCCTGAAGGACGTGGTTGGGGAGGGAGGGGGCGGCGGATCCCCTCCGCCCTGGGTTGGCATGGTAGCGAAAGATCTTGAACCCTAGATCAGAGCTTGAGCTTTACCTACGCACGTGTTTCGCAAGAAGATCTCAGCATAATTCCTTCTTTCTCCCACTTTAGGGTCTTATTTATAGTTAGGGAGAGGGGTTAGGGCAATTTAAAATTATAATTAAATATTTACATTTAATTAATATAAATATTAATTAAAATGTCAATTAATATTAATATTAATTCTAAAAACCCTGAACACGTATAAAACCTCAATCACATAAAACAACAAGGGGGTACCTTTTAATACAAAGTCAAGGGGGGTCCATAATGGAAAAAAATGTCCCGATGAGTCTCATAATGACCTATAAACTTTATCATCGCTGCATAAGGGGGTCCATCAACAATGTGGTCATGTCCATCTTCATAGGCACTCCTAGGTATCATGGACCATCCCGGAAGAGAGGAAGAGGATCACACATCAACACATCTTGGTATTACACCAAGATCTACCTAGTCAAAGACCAGGTTTCCCCAGAACACATCTAGGGGCCCTAGAACACATCTAAGAACTTATCCACCAAGGTACAAGACGAAGGATCAACCCATGCATTAGGCAAGGGTTCCCTGGAACACATCCAGGGGCCCTAGAACACATCTAAGGACTTATATCAACCACCAAGGAACACATCCGAGGATCAATCCAAGCACTGAGCAAGGATTCCCTAGAACACATCTAGGGACTTATATCAACCACCAAGGAACATATCCAAGGATCAATCCAAGCACTGAGCAAGGAGTCCCTGGAACACATCCAGGGGCCCTAGACACATCTAGGGACTTACTTCTTGGTCCACAACCAAGAACCCCAGTCATGTACTGGGGGCCCTCACTAGGGTCTTTTTCCATGGCTCTCATTGCTTGGTCTCATACCAATAAACCCCAGGAGTGTGTTGGGGGGCCTAGTCCATAGCTAGGGTATTTTCCATCCTCCGGAGAATGGCTCTTGCAGCTGCATTAATTTCAACAAAAATATAGCAAGTAAACCTTATATGGGACCCCACCAAGCACCCTCTAGAAGCTACAAAAATGGATTTGGACCCTGAAAATTTAAACACCTTGGAATGGCTTGAAATTTAACATTGTTTTTGTATGCCATACTAGGTATCCAACAAAATAAACACCATGCTAAAAAGACCTACTAAAAAAAACAAATTTTCATGGTATTGAATTGATATGAAATTACCATGAACAATTATCAATATTGGGTCCCCAAAAATGCGATCCTCCTATAATTTTGATCAAATTTCTAAAACATATTCCAAAAATAGAATTTTCCAAAAATAGAAACTTCTTTGACTTGCCTCAAATTCAAACCATATGTCCATAACCATAAAGGGTATTAAAAATTATGATCAAATCCAAATATATATATATATATATATATATATATATATATGACTTTCAAGAAATGCAAAGACATGAATTTGGTCATACCCTTTAGGAGTCTTCAGCATCCCATACTTGCTCTAAATGTTGCAATTAATCTATAAGTATGGGAACCTACTAAAACTAAAACCCGACCCACTACATGTGATGTGCCTTTAGAAGACATGTATATAAGCTACCTACTCAAAAACATGCTCAACTATCATGACTATTCTAGTATTCAAGTTTGACTGTAAGCTTATTAATAACCCAGTTTCACATATGATTTCGAGTCATGTCAATGCTAAATAGAATACCAAGATACTTGGTGATTTCCCCCATTTGAACCCATTGCCATTGGGAAGGAATCCACCCTGGGTGATCGTCTAATACAATAAGTACCATAGAGGTTTTCTCCTCTTGTAGTGTCTCTTTAGAAGCTTTACAAAAGGTGTTCATAAGCATAGTGGGAGTTGATTAAATATTATTGGGGAAGGCCAGTAAATTTACCTTGGTAAACTACCTTTTATAATAGATAACCCAAGGCATCAGATGTGAGAACATATAAATCAGGGGCTATAGGGTAGCCTCACGTCATTGATCTGCTAAGAGGAATAGGATAAGTAAGGGATCTATTAACACACACAATAACCAAAGCATTGGAAAAGAGAATATCGACATAATATATGAACTTTGACCCAAATCCTAGCCACTCAAGCATGTGGAGAATGAATTTCCACTCTAACTTGTCATAGGCCTTGTAATAGTCCAACTTTAGACACATTCATTTAAAACCTCTCTCTTTGGCTAGAAAAAAATCCAAACATTCAATGATGGAAATAACTCAAAAAATTCTCTTTTTGATAGTATTTCAAATACAAAAATCTTCCACCATATAAAGATAAATCTAGGTCTTGATGTAAACACTAGCAAATTTCAGTTTGATGATATGACAGATAATTTTTTCAAGCATGATCAATTCTTTCCATGATAACCTACCTCCATGACGTTCTTTACATCTATCAATCCATACCTTCATCTAATCAAGATTGTTTGCATTGTATAAATGTAGTGCATCCCAATCTTGAGCAACTAACAGATCAAAAAATCACAATTCTCCAATATTAAATATTAGTTATAACCATGGTAAATATTAATGAATGATGAAAGAATAAATATTAAATGAGTATGATCATATACACAAAAAAATGAAAAAATTATATATTTATTAAAAATATCCACAATTTAATTACCTCTCACTTTCTTCATTGTACCTTTCCCCAACAACTGCTCCCTTTCAAATTTTTTGATGGAGTTCACATCCCAAATGCAATCCACTGCATACATAGCTTGCACTACTAATTTAGGAAGATATTGACTAATATACACCATGGATTCATATACCATATATACCTCCACCATAAAACCCTCAAGACATTCTCTTTGTCTAACCAAAGCCTTCAATGATTTCAAGTGCCTCTCCACCATCCACATTGACCTTGTGTGTACAGGTCCACACATTTCAATCTCCTCAACTTGGTGTATGAGGTAGTGTTCTTATGCATTGAAAAATTTTGAAGGTAGATACTTCTACATTTCACACATTAGCCGATGAATTTCTCTTTTCCAATACTTTATATCATATCCATGGATTTCTTTCAATGACAACCATCTACAGATCATGATGCAAGAAGATAACATGTTTCAAGAAAAACATAATACATGATATTACATTACAAGTAAAACATGTCATTAAATACAACAAAAAATTGAATTTTTTTTTGCATATATATTGCAGCTACTTACCTCATGTATTTTCCAAGATCATATATAACTTGTTTGACATTGTTATCAAAGTCATTTGGGAGAGATAGAGGTAG
>ML785881.1:383545-399230 GCA_009831015.1 Picea engelmannii
GAGAAGCATCTTCATCAAGAGACCATGCAAGCCCCTTCAAGGTACAGGTAAATTTTGATATTCCATTATTTGAAGGAATGATAGATGTGGATGTTGTAGATAAATGGTTGAATCTGCTTGAAGGGTATTTTTCGGTCCACAATTTTTCCAATAGGGAAAAGATTACTTTTTCACTCCTCAAGGTCATCCCCCATGTTAAGGACTGGTGGGATACTTCATCTGAGAAAAGGGCCATAGAGGAATCTAAAATATTTTTGGTTTCCCCTACATGGGATTCCTTCCATGATGCCATTAAAGAACAATAATACCATGTTGGAAGCTACGAGGACCAGTACACCAGATGGACCACCCTGCATCAAGAAAGGGACAAGACAGTACCAGATTTCACCAATATTTTCCATACCCTGAGCACCAAATTGGGTATCAAATACTATGAGCGACATCTAGTGCTAAAATACCACGGTTTTTTGCATAGATACATTCAAACAGAAATGGAGTTTCTGTACATTACCTCATTAGGTACGGGTTATAGATATGCTTTCAAGATTGAGAAAAAATTTAAGCAGAAGATGCAAGAGTTTGGATCTGCAAAATCCTCATAGTCGAAGCAGCGAAAAGGTGGCTCCAACCCACACAGCAAGGGACAGAGCAAAGATGGTCACTCTCAGGACAACCATTCCAAGCCGCAACATAGGAAGGGAAATGAGAAGACAAAAAAGGACACGGGAAAATGGTGTGAATACCATAAAATCCCTTGGCACAACACTGAAGAATGTTGCTCAAAGCAGTCACTCATGGACAAGCTGAATGATTCTAAGTCAGAGGTCGATTTTGAATTCGAATCAAAGAGGATTATTGATGTTGAACCCAATGCCACTATCGCTACCACCAAAGTCTAGCCAAGCAAACCAGAAGAACCAGAGGAAGGGGAACGTCTCTTTCACTCATTTCATTGTTGGTAGAAGCAGTCAGAAGAACCTGATCTGAGAAGAGGTAGTCAAGAAACTGGACCTGTCGATGACACCGCACCCATAGCCCTACACCATCGGCTGGCTTCACCAAGGAAGAGATCTCTGTGTCGACCAACAATGTTGTCTACCCTACGACATCAAGCCTTTCAAAGACAAGGTATTATGTGATATTGCTCCCATTGAAGTTTGTAATGTTATTTTAGGAAAACCATATTTTTGGAAGTGTCATGTTGTGTATGAGTCTATACCCCGCAATGTTATAATTATTTTGGGTAGACAATTCGACAGGATACCAAAGGTAGCCCCGCATACCGCTATTTCTTTAATCTCTTCTAAGCAATGCAGTAAGGTCATTTCACAGATCGGGAAGTTTGTCTTCTTTTTGATCCGTGCTCATAGTAAGCAGAAGTTTGTTGCCACATCTGTGGCCTCTACACATAACCTCTATTTGCAACAGAATCAAGTGGACGGGATCGTGGAAGAGTATAGAGACATCTTCTCCTCACCCATCGGGGTATCGACGCACTGCGAAGTCAAGCATCCAATTGATCTAACCCATGGTGCAACTCTTCCTAATGGACCAGTATATTGTCGCTCACTGATGGAAAATGATGAAATCAAGTGTTAGATCCAAGAGATTCTTCAAAAGGGGCACATCAGGCCCAATTCCTCCCCTTGAAAAAGCTTGATTGTATTGGTACAGAAGAAGGATGGGACCTGGCGACTTTGCATTGATTACAGAGAATTAAACAAAATCACAATCAGGAATCGGTACCCAATTCCCAGGATTGATGACTTTCTTGACCAACTCAAGGGGGAAAAGTTCTTCAACAAGATTGACTTAAAGTCTGGCTACCACCAGGTTCCCATCGAGCCAAATGATGCATGGAAGACAACTTTCAAATCTAAAGAAGGTCTCTTCGAATGGTTGGTCATGCCCTTTGGCTTAACAAATGCACTAGCCACTTTCATGAGGTTGATGGATGATGTATTGAAACCCTTCACCAACTCTTTTGTGGTGGTATATTTGGATGACATCCTCATCTTCAATAGAACTTGGGAGGAGCACATGCAACATATTTAGCAGGTTTTGATCACTCTTCGGCAACACACTTGGAAAAAAGATCCTTTGGCATGAACAGGGTCCAATACTTGGGCTACATCGTTGATGAGCATGGGGTGCATGTTGATCCAACTAAGATCCAAGTCATTTGTGACTCTCCAGCCCCGACCACACTAACCAAGATTCATAGCTTCTTGGGACTGGACAACATCTACCGACAGTTCGTGTTAGGATTCTCCCATATTGCGTGGGCCCTCAACCAAGTGACCAAGGGCGGTGGCAGGGAAAATTTTGTGTGGGGGAAGGAACAACAATGAGCATTTGATGATCTGAAGCATCGCCTGTCCTCAGCTCCACTACTCTCCTTGCCCGATCTGCAACAATCGTTTGAGATTGAGACTGATGCATCTGACTATGTTGTAGGCGCAGTTCTCACTCAACACGATCATCCGGTGGCATACCATAGTGAGACACTCACAGATATTGTCCGAAAATACCCCACTTATGAAAAGGAAATGTATTCCATTGTACAATCATGTCGTTAATGAAAACATTACATTTTGGTAAAGGAGACGATCATCCACATTGATCACGAGGCTCTACAGTTCATATAGACATAGGGGAATTTGCAGAACGATCGCCATCGGAAGTGGTCCACCTACCTGCAGCAGTTCCATCTCAACATCAAGTATAAGACAGGGAGCAAAAATTGTGTCACTGACTGCCTCAGTCGACCTGCCTGGCTGCACTCACCACTGTGATCCATTCCTGTGGACATGAGGCATCTAAGTGGCCCTAACTTGATCAGCAAGATCCAGACTTCGCCACCACCTATCAGCTCTTGGGTACAGGTGAAAATGTCGTTGATTTTCACATTCAGGACAGACTGTTATGCCATCTAGGCCATCTCTTTGTTCTTGCAAGCGAGCGTGCAAAGATAATTTGGGAATCCCACTACAGTCGTATGGTAGGACATTCTAGCGTGGAGAAAACTGTGGTCATTCTACAAAAACATTTTATTGGCCAAAACTTTGACAAGACATTAGCAAGTATATTAGATCTTACACTGTCTGTGCCATTGCCAAGCCATCCATCAAGAAGCAAGGCTTATACACACCTCTTCCTACCCCCAAAAATCCTTGGCAATCCATCTCGATGGATTAGATGTCTAGCCTTCTTTCCACCAAGCACGGAAATGATTGTGTATTTGTGGTCGTTGATTGGTTTTTGAAGATGACCATCCTCACAGCCTACAAGAATAATATCACAGCAACATATACTACCAATCTATTCTTTGAACAAGTGTGGGTCCATTTTGGGATAAAACAGACAATCATCTCCGACTGGGATAGTTTATGGTCAGTGTTGGACACCAAGCTCGCTAAATCCATTGCTTTCAACCCCCAAACAGATGGCCAAATAGAGGTCGTCAATCAAATGATTGTGAACATCCTGCACATGTACAACTCTAAGCATTCGCATACATGGGATGAGAGTCTCCCCTATATCCAACACAGTTACAACAGGGCTCTCCATAGCTCCATTGGTCATAGCCCATTTCAGGTGGGCATGGGATTCCAACCCTTGGGTCCCTATGATGTTGCACTACCTCTTGCAACCACACAGACATACTCTTCCCATGTTCAATATGAGACCGAAAAAGCTACCATATTCATTGAGTGGATTCATCACATCCGCCAATGGGTCCATGAGATTTTGCAGAAATCCAATGCTAAGTACAATCAGCACCATGATCAACAAATGGTACCCCACCAATTTCAGGTTGGAGACAAAGTCTGGTTACATTTGCAGAAGTATCATCTTACAGGGCCCCATTGAAATCTTTTCCCAGTTCGTTATGGGCCTTACACTATCATCGAGGTTGTGGGTAGCAATGATTTTGAGCTCAACACTCCACCTTTCCTTGGCTTGCACCCAATGTTTAATGTGGACCTCCTTCGGCCATACTTTCCACCATTATTGGACACCTAAGAGATCACATAACACCTAACACCAATAGAGCTCAACACTGAATGCATGGAACAAGCATCCACTGATCAGATAGTGAACACATAGGTCAAGGGAACTCACTAGCAGAGGATCTAGTTTTATCGGGTTGTCAAGGCAAGGCAACTCCTCTATCAAGGAAAGTGGCTCACCCAAGGCCAAATTCAGTAGAATTTTCCTCTCCTGATGGGGGAACTCAATGCAATGGAGACCATTACTTCCTAAGGGGTGAGGACTGATCCAGGTGGATATTGGTGGCCACCCACCTATTCCAACTGGTTCCTCTTGACAGTTTTTAGTTCAACGCGTTCTTTTGTACTTATTTGTAATTGTAGGTTCTACACTTTCAGGGTTGTATGAATCCCTACACATCTTCCATGTGGATATTGGTGGCCTCCCACCTAATCCAACTAGCTTATTTTGTATGTTTTCATGTCAGCACATCCTTTTGTATTTTCAGGGCCGTTTTGGGGCCCTAAACAGTGTTTTTTTTGCTCGCCATAGTCAAACTATAGACATAGTCAAAGTTTTATGGCCTAATGCATAGTTCTCGAAAATACATTTCCAACGGGCTATCTCATGCCTAAAACAGAGGTCATATGCAAAAGTTACGACCCCAGGAAGTTGAGGTACCAACTTACCCATATGGGCCCACATAACTTTTGGCATTCATCTCCTAGGATTAGGTTTTTGGATGTCTAGGGTTTTGGCATTCATGAGTAATGTTAAAAAGGCCTCTGGAGCCTCATTGTAATCATTATGCTCAGACGGATGCACGTAGCAGCCACATCTACTCTCAAAGATAGTTGTCACCATTCGAGCAAGTGTTTCAATTCTGCATTTTTACAGTTTCAACCTATTTCATTTATTCAATAGAAGATATTGTCCACTGGATATTTGTGTTTTTCTTCATATCTCCATGTTTATTGTATTCAGTTTGTTAATCATTTCATTCCGCTCCTAAATATGAATCATTTATGCTCAAGAGGAACGCGGGCACGTTCCTAGAACACGTGCACACTTTAGTGCGCACACGCACTCCCGTTAGGCATTTTTTGGTGCCAAGAACACTCTATCACCTCATCTCTTTCAAGGCTAACAAACATTCTGCGACATCTTCAGACAAAAATAGCGTGCACAAACAAGATTTTCTTATTTTAGTGTTCTTGTTTGTTTCATTGAGAGTTTTGTGATATTGCCAGACCATTGTAGGAAAATTTAGAAGACACATTTGTCAAGTGCAATTGGAATTGTTGTTTGTATATTATTGTGTCTTCTTGGAATTGGAAGACAAATTTGTCCAAGTGTAATTGGAATTGTTGTTTGTATCTTCTTGTGTCTTCTTGGAATTAGAAGACAAATTTGTCCAAGTCCAATTGGAATTCTCGTTTGTATTTTCTTGTGTCTACTTGGAATTGGAAGACAAGTTTTTCCAAGTGAAATTGGAATTGTTGTTTGTATCTTCTTGTGTCTTCTTGGAATTGGAAGACAAATTTATCCAAGTGGAATTGGAATTGGAATTATTAGATGTGTCTTCTTGGAATTGGAAGACAAATTTATCCAAGTGGAATTGGAATTGGAATTATTAGATGTGTCTTCTTTTGTAATACAAAAACAAATTTCTCCACTTGGTTATGCCTTATTACATAATACAAAGACAAATTTGTGGTCGGTGTTTGGAAGCCAATTTTATCTTTAAACATGGGGAATCGAGGATTCGAGAAAGAAAGTCCTCGAGAAAAAAGAAACCAGTCGAAAAGGTAGAATAAGAAAGAGAAAAAGCAAAGTTACGCATGTCAAAGCGCAAGCTTTCAAAAGAGGGAAATCCAATTTCTAGAAGAATAGATGTCGCTATCGTTTCTCCTCCATCACCAGAAGCAAAGTGCAAGATTTCATTAGAGAGAAATACATCCAGTGTCTCATCAAGACAACTTGTTGTGGATGACCAGATGATGGAGGATTTGCTTGGAGCTGATTATACAATGGATGAAATTAGAGAAGCAACTGGTGTACAACATTGTGGTGAAGAAGTTATGGTGGTGCAATCTATTGTTGGACATCCAAATGTTCCATAAACTAGTCAATCCCATGTCCAATCTCCTCCCATAGTTTATCCTCTAGTGATTGAAGGGGAAAGAACCACAACATTGTTAACTCCATATCAGGGAGGTCAAGAGTTCCAAAATAGGGGTTCATTGTCACTACCTAGATTGAGCATTGTGCGGCGAAGAAATCATAAACGCATTCAGGTCAATGAAAGTGGTCTAGTATCACTTGAAAGTAAGTTACCTAACCATACTATTCGTTATCACTCTTATAAAATCATTAAAGAATATTTTGAACCAAAATCTGATGCTGCTAAATGTCAATTATTTTTAGCTTTGTTAAAATCTAGAAGTTTGACTGTTGTTAGGAGAATTTTAGGCATTAAAACAGTCAAAAGTGTAGAAACAATTATCATATTGTTAGAAACCCTATGCAATATTTTCAAAGAATTAGTAAGAAATATCATGCTAAAGACCGCAACACAGCGTGACGTGTCTTATCACAATTAATTGTTAGAAAGATCACGAGAAAACATCGTTTGCTACAAAAAATCGCTCACCTCTTGAAATGCAACGTCAAAACCCTTAGAAAGTATTCTCATAGATGAGATAGCCTCAACACAAGTGGACCAACATATTTGTGGGCCTTCACTAGTAGGCTACCTCATTCTGACATGAAGTTAATTGGAGTAGTTAAGGGACTAGTTCAGGATTTCTTGCATGAGAACACTAGGCCTTCTTCCAACCAAAAAGATGTACTAAAATTGAGAAGGGCATCTGGGGACCGTGAACCCCATATTAAACACTTTCTTGACATTACAAAGACATAATTGTATGAGAGATTCAGAATAGTACATAGTGCACTTAACTTGGGCCAGAGATCTTTCCATAAATGCAAGCCTTGTTATGTTCGAATAAACACAATTAGTATTACATATTATTGTCGATATAACATTAAGTATGGTTATTATTATGACATGCACACACACACACACACACATATATATCGTGTTTTTCATAACACCCTTTTGCAGGAATGCTCAGTTATATTGTCGTCGTCATCATCTAGAGACTTTATTCACAACATCTTGTGGACAAGGCCAAATGGTTTTACATTTTATCAAAAATCATGCTTAGATGGGACATGCCCCAGGTGCGATGGAATGACATTACTGAGCAAGTGCATCCATGTAAGCGATGAGTATGAATTGGGGAGGAAGGAGGTTTCCTTGCAGAGCTTTAAATATGCAACATATAATATTGATGGAGGACAGGAAATAAAAAAGATACAATTGGTTACTTCCCAAGTACGAGTTTGTGACTTCATGAAGGACTTCCTCAAAAAGACACAGCATTATGTTCATCGTGTCCATGTGGCTCGATGGAATGATGAGAATTTTAGAATATGCAAATATACATTTCATGTTGGTATTATGTTATCAGTGGTTGATTTTGCTAAGAACTATACTCTTCAACCATAAAATGAGACTCAAAGGTAATATTATCACTCAGAGGAGGTCAACATAATGGACCATATCTCATATAGGCATGGATCAGATAGTAATGAACAAAACATAGTTATATTGAAAGAGTATCACTTTTGCACAAGTGATGATTGGTGCCATGACTTGGCCTATGTACAACATTGTTTTCAATTGTTCTACAATTACCTTAAGAAGAAGAACATATAGATGGATCAAAATTGGATTTGGTCAGATGGTTATGCATACCAATTCAAAAATGCTCGTGTATTTCAATGGTTGTGTATGTTGCACAAAAAACCAAAGGTACCACACATTTGGAACTATTTTGAGTCTAGGCATGGGAAAGGGGAGCAGGATGGAGAAGGTGCATGCATAAAAGATCATTATGCAGGAAAGAAATGAAGTTCACAACTACTTCCTTCATTTGAGATTCAAAATCCATTGTTGAATGGTGTTCTTCAGTAATGGGAGAGGGAACAGGAATTCATGAAGACCAATCACACAAGAAAGTACATGTACATAGGTATTTTTAGGAGATGGTCGATGTAGATAGATCACATTGGTATGAATGTAAAACAATCCAGGGCACTCTTGGATTCCATTCAGTTAGAACATCAGATAATGCAATAGTTGAAATATGGATGAGAAAACTCTCTTGCTTCTGTGGTCCATGTAGTAGTAATGAATGGGATGATTGTGAATCGACAGACTGGGTTGATAGATGGGATCGTGTATCACTCCCCATTGGTAAACATATAACTATGGAATTATTCCAGTTGGAGGAAGACCAATCAAGTATTTCAACAGATTATGATCATGTGTAAGATCTCGTATTTCCAAGTTCATTGATTCCTTCTATTAAATTTTGAATAATTAGCATTAATGTTTTATGATTTGGTCATTTAATGGACTCACATTTTGACACTCCTTTTTTTGCAGGGAACATATACGCAGTGGTTTCCCCAAGAGATAATGAATGGATCACTGATTATTGGTTGGCACGATGCTTAGAGGAAAAGCAAACCCTCATTCAATCAGTAACAGACTCCGAAGGCATTGAATTTCTGATTGGGTTAATGATTATTAAAGGATAATATCTGACACGGGTTGAAAGAACACGAAAGAAAGGTGGTTGTGTGTTTCAATATTATAAACCAGGTCAATTTGTATACCACTTTACAAACTTGGTTATTGGTACAAACCTCCAAATACAAACAATGCCAAGAAAGAACTCATCAAAGGTATGATACTTCTTGCCTTACTCTGAGCACGAGAATTTAATGGAGACCGCTAGTATTAGAAGTGATCTCGATGGTCTACTTGAATGACCATAGATATGTAAAAGGAATAATTTTGGCTTCATTTTGTTTCTTGTTAAAATATTTGGAATGTTGTTAAAATATACCTTGCCTTAAAATATTTTGGTATGTAAAATATTTTGATTGTTGTTAAAATATACCTTTCCATGCCATGCCTTTCCTTTCCATGCCTTCACTTGTCTTTCCTTGCCTTCACTTTCCTTTCCATGCCTTCACTTGCCTTGCCTTGCCTTCACTTTCCTTTCCTTGCCTTGCCTTCATTTTCCATGCCATACCTTGCCATGACATGTCATACCTTGGCATTCCATGCCTCCACTTGCCTTGCCTTCACTTGCCTTGCCTTAACTTTCCTTCACTTGCCTTGCCATGCCTTGCCTTGCCTTACCATGCCTTGCTTTGCCTTACCATGCCATGCCTTTCCTTACCTTCACTTTCCTTCACGTTCCTTTCCATGCCTTGCCTTTTCTTACCATGCCATGCCATGTCTTGCCTTGTCATGCAATGAAAAAAGAATAACAAAGAAAGAAACATTGGCATGCCATTGTCATGCCTCACAATTAAACCCTAGGAATACACCTTGACACCTTTTATTACATTTATGTCCTAATATCCAGTCCTTTAGGGATGTCATGTCTTGAATATTGTAGGGTTCTCATGTGTCATATTACATTTAGGAATGCATTTGTTATCTAAACCCTAGTTTAAGCTTGCATTTTTGGCCCCCTTTCATTTAATGATTACTTGTTTTAAGGGTTGTTATATTTGTCCTTGTATTACCTTGCCTTTGCAAGCCATGCCTTGCATTTCCTTTCCTTTCCATGCCATGCCTTCACTTTCCTTGCCTTTCCTTGCCATGCCTTGCCTTTCCTTCCCATTCCTTGTCTTGCCATGCCTTCGCATGCCATATCTTGCCTTGCCTTGCCTTCACTTGCCTTCACTTTCCTTCACTTGTCATGCCATGCCTTTTCTTTCCATGTCTTGCCTTTCCATGCCTTCACTTGCCTTTCCATGCCTTGACTTCCCATGCATTTCCTTGCCATGCCTTCCCATGCCATGTCATGCCTTGCCTTGCCTTGCATTGCCTTGCCTTCACTTTCCTTCCCTTGCCATGCCATGCCTTTCATTGCCTTGTGTTGCCATGCCTTTCCTTCCCATGCCTTCCCATGCCTTGCCTTGTCATGCCTTCCCATGCCATGCCTTTCCTTGCCTTCACTTACCTTCACTTTCCTTCACTTGCCATACCATGTTTTTCCTTTCCATGACTTTCCTTGCTTTACCATGCCTTCATTTTCCTTGCATTGCCTTTCCATGTCATGTCTTCCTGTGCCTTACCTTTTCATGCCTTTCCTTGCCTTGTCATGTCTTGCCTTGTCTTTTCATGCCTTGCCATGCATTTCCTTGCCTTGCCTTGCCTTTGCATGCCTTGCCTTTCCTTGCCTTCCCATGCCCTTCCTTTCCTTGCCTTGCCTTCCCATGCCTTGTCTTGCCATGCCTCCCCATGCCTTGCCTTGCCTTTCCTTCCCATGCCTTCACTTTATTTCACTTGTATGACATGCCTTCCCTTTCCATGTCTTGCCTTGCCTTTCCATGCCTTCATTTTCCTTTCCTCATATTTCCATGCCTTTCCTTCCAATGCCTTTCCTTTCCATGCCTTCCCATGCCTTGCCTTGCCATGCCTTCCCATGCCTTGCCTTGCCTTCCCATGAATTGCCTTGCCTTTCCATGCCTTGTCTTGCCTTTCCTTGCCTTTCCTTGCCATGCAAATATTTTTTTCCAAGGCCCATGCGACTACACTACCCACAAATGCCCGAAACAATGTTCTTGGAAATCGACCTCCTCTTCAGAAATTGCACTATGCCTCATTAAGAAAAACCTAGTGCCAAAGATACTCCAACAAATGGTTTTTCCGGTGGACAAAATGACACCAAAGGGGGCCCACTAGCTGAAACTCGGTGCTCCGGATCCAATACAACTAACGGTTTTTCCATCCAAGTCCCAGTTTCAGTTTTATCGTGAGTTTCAACTCGCCTCCTCAAGCCATTTAGAGACATGTGGGCAATTTGGTCTGGGGGCATAAAATCCAAACTGAGCGACATAACGGAGTTTCGTAAGCTCTCACAATTCTATTTGGTTAAGGCCCAAGCAACTACACTACCCACAAATTCCCGACACAGTGTTCTTGAAAATCGACCTCCTCTTCAGAAATTGCACTATGCCTCATTAGGCAAAACCCTAGTGCCATAGATTCTCCAACAAATGGTTTTTCGATCGAAGGAATGACAGTGGAGGGGCCCCACCAGTTGAAACTCGACGCTCAGGATCCAATGCAACTGATGGTTCATCCATCTAAGTACCAGTTTGAGTTTTATCGTGAGTTGCAACTCACCTCCTCAAGCCATTTAGGGACATCTGGAAAATTTGGCCTACGGACATAAAATATAAACTGAGCGGCATAATAGAGTTACGTAAGCTCTGGAAAGTCTCTTTGTACAAGCCCCACGTGACTACACTACCCACAAATTCCCGACATAGTGTTCTTGAAAATAGACCTCCTCTTCAGAAATTGCATTATGCCTCGTTGAGCAAAACCCTAGTGTTGGAGATACTCCAACAAACGGTTTTCTGGTGGCCGAAATGACAGCGGATGGTCCCCACTAGCTGAAACTCCGTGCTCTGGATCCACTGCAACTGACAATTCATCCATCTGAGTCTCAGTTTGAGTTTTATCGTGAGTTGTAACTCGCCTCCTCAAGACATTTAGGGACATGTGGCCAATTTGGTCCGAGGGCAGAAAATACAAATCGAGCAGCATAACGAAAAGGCAAGGAAAGACAAAGCAAGGAAAGGAAAAGCAATCGAAGGAAAGACATGACAAGGCTAATCATGGCATGACATTGCAAGGAAAGTAAATGTATAGCTCTAGGTGTAGGTGTAAGTGTAGGTCTAGGTCTAGGTCTAGGTAAATCATATTACTTGTGATAATCCATGTTTGACAAATATATGATACCTTAGATATATGAATAAAGAGAGCTTATGGTATGACATTGAAATTATCATGCAAGTATTTTTATATAAGATATATGGGATAGCAAGTTGTAGAATTACATGCTTAATGAATCCTTTGATTGTAATTTTTACGTATTAAACTTTTTCATTTAGTACAAGCATTATTTACGTATTAAAATTGTTCATTTAGTCAAGGTATGACATGGCATGGCATGGAAAGTAAATGCAAGGCAAGGCATGGCAAGTGAAGGTAGGGCATGGTAAGTGAAGGCAAGGCATGGTATGGCAAAGCATGGCATGGCAAGGCATGGTATGGAAAGGAATGGTATGGAAAGGCAAGGCATGACATGGCAAGTGAAGGCATGGCATGGCATGGCATGGCAAGGCATGGTATGGAAAGTCATGGCATGACAAGCCATGGTATGGAAATGAATGGCATGGAAAGGCAAGGCATGGCATGGAAACGCAATGCATGGCAAGGCAGGGAAATGGCATGGCAAGGCAAGGAAATGTGTTGGTCATAATTTATACATCTGAGTTTGTATATTCAATACGCTTGACCAAACGTTCATGTCTACTGGGGTTCCAACAAAGCCTCTAAAACTATCAGCCCTCATGGTAAACTAGAAGGCAACGCAGTGCACAGAGTGCACTATGCAGTCTCACCCAAGATAGTCTTAATGGGTGACTGCAATACTCAAGTGTTTGCAGTCCAAGATTGAGTGGAGATCTAAGAAGTGTGCGTTGGGAGTTCTATTTAACTTATTAAATAAATAAATTGTTATTCATGATTATGCATGGAATATAATCATCTTATTCATTTAGAATACCAATAACTAATTAATAGTAAGGAAACACATCCATTCAATCACATAATACAGGTTTTACCATGGTTCACCCCCTCCTAGGCTACGTCCACAAAGATCTGGCTCTTAAGCTCTTTTATTATAGCAGTTCCAAAACTTACAATGTCGCGTGCTTTACAACTCTTCTTAGTCGGATCGAGATCTATTACGAAGCGGACTATATCGCACCAATCTCCTTGGCCTATGATCTAACCCTCAATATCTACCCTCCTTACTCCTCTCAAGCTCAACAACTTACAAAATTAGGTCGTATAGAAAAATATTGCAACTAGCTATCAAAATAGGACTCCACCTCAAGACCCTCTATATCCTCCTCTCTCTCTATGAGACCTCCGTATCTATATTTATATGTTTCTGGCTCATCGTCCATTACAATGTATTACAAAAAACCTAACCCTAGCATCGTTAGGTCTTCCATGCATGTGTGTGTGTTGCTCTTCCTTCCATCTATCGCTTTCCTCGTCCATGCCTTCCTTCCCAAAATAGCCTTTCTTTCCGCTTTGGCCTGCTTCCAACAGGCCCCCAACATTGACATGTGGCTCACCCCGAGCCACCTAACCTTTGTGTGCTTCATCGATCTACCTAGCGATCGCTTGGAACTTCTCCCTAAGCTCCATTTTTTATGTTTGAGCCTGCGTGGTCTTTTCCTTAAGTGAGTCCAATGTTTGTATTGCAATCTCGTTGTTGATAAATATTGCACACTCTGCCTGGGTCTGTGCCATATATGTCTTAGCTTCCTCCACTTGTGCAATGATCTCTGCTACTCACTCTTGGAGCGGTTCCATTTGAGCCTGGCGCTCATTTTTCTGTGTCTGCGCAGTGATGAGTTCTGCCTGCAGTTTCTTCATATCTTGCGCCCCTTTGATGTGGTCTGTGATGGACATTGTCTTCTGCCTCTGCCCACGATCTTATCCATGCGTATCATAATGGGTGTAACGTGAAACATTGCACTCGGTTGTGGTATTTTATGGTTTGTATCCTGCTCGCTTGCTTCAGGTTCTCCTCTTGTATGTGATGTTGATGGGCCCATTTCTATGTTGTTTCCTGTGCTTCCTCGATATGCTTCAGGAGTTGTCGCATGTCCACCAGTTCTTCTTCAATTCTGTCCCTTTGGTTTGCAACATTCTTAAAATCCTTGAATGTGCGATCTTGGACCATTTGGGCTACCATTTCTGCATCATCCTCTGTGATCATGTATTCTGGAGGTGTTCTATGTGCCTTCATCTTCTTGTGTGCACCCCTTGTCTGAGTAGTTGGTCGCTTGGTCTGGCTCGACTCTTATGGGTTAGGACTCATGTGGTCCCCTACGCTGCCTCAGCCTGTTTCTGTTGTACTTGGGGTGCATGTGTATTATTATTCTTCCCCATCAAGACTCTTGTCTTGGATGTCCCCCCTTTCTTCTGATTTGGTTTGGTCTGACCTATCCTTGGTTTCTTGGGCACTATGACTTCCTGGGGTTGTGTCTGCTCCTTCCCTACCTATTTGACATGTGTATGTTCCTGCCTTGCCTCCTCCACCTCTGCCCCTACAGGTATGTCTTGAGTGAGGACTAGAATCCTCCATTCGTCTTCCCAATCCTTGATGACCATTTCTATGTCCCCCTCCGTGATGCAATAGCGCAATTGTAGCCATTACTTGTTGGAGTCCTTCCCTTCCTGGATCCACATCGCATGTCGATTGACCTTGAATTTAGCTATGCCCTGTTAGTATGCAACAGTTTGCAGTGTTATTCTCCAAATGTTGGCGACCGTCTCTTGTAGATCACGAAGATATATGTTGGTTGTGGAGCCTGATTATCTTCCTGATTTATAGGTCTTTTACTTCCAGCCGTGTTTATACCCCATGAAGTATTTACACCCCAGAAGTATGTACACTCTTCCACGTGAGGGAGTGCAGAGGGGAGGTACCCCCTCTGCGGGGTCCGGGGGGCCTATCCCCCCGGCTGGGGGGTCTGGGGGCAAGCGGGCCCCCAGCGAGGGTTCGGGGGCAGCGTCCCCCAATGGGGGTTTGGGGGAGAATCCCCCTAAGAAAAAATTGCCTTATAAAAGTATATTGTAATTTCATTGTAAATTTGGACGATTCATTATAAGGTCGCAAATCTAACGGTAGAGATTATGTTAGGGTTTTTTGCCCTAGAAGGCAACCCTCTTTTATGAGGGAAATGTATTGCGGCTATGGTTGATGGTGAATATTGTATTCTGAGAGAGGAGACCATGAGAGAAAGAAGAGGAAGTTATAGCGGGTTTTGCTGTAGGTTGTATCCCTTCATTTGCTGGATAATAATAAAGGAAGGACCTGGAAATTTCTCTGGTGGATGTAGCCCACACTAGGTGAACCATGTAAATCTGTGTCTCTCTTGTATTGTGTGTCTTCTGTGTTTTGTTTCTGCATTTGTTTTATTTTATTGCTCCGCAGTTCTATTTTTCTAACAACTAATATCAGAGCATAAGGTAACTCGTAGGAAAAGAGGGTTCCTGGTTCGAGTGGGAGCAATGTCGGAAGATGGAAAGTTTAGGGTCGAGAAATTTAATGTCCAAAACTACCAGTTATGGAAGATGCGGATGGAAGACTATTTATATTAGAAGGCTCTATTCCTACCATTGAGCGGAGTAGCAAAGAAGCCGACGGCCATGAAGGATGAAGAATGGGAGATTCTTGACAGAAAGTCTCTAGGAACGATACGGCTGAGCCTGGAAGCGTCGGTGGCTTTCAATATTTCGAAAGAAAAGACAACGAAGGGTTTGATGGACGCGTTGGCCAAATTGTATGAAAAAACCTCGGCGTCGAATAAGGTATTTATAATGAAAATATTATTTAATATGAAGATGTCAGAAGGTGGGTCTGTTGCAGATCATTTAAATGAATTTAATACGGTTACTAATCAACTAAGTTCTGTAAAAGTGGACTTTGATGATGAGGTTAGG
>ML785881.1:403219-426639 GCA_009831015.1 Picea engelmannii
ATAATAATAAAGGAAGGACCTGGCAATTTCTCTGGTGGACGTAGCCCACACTAGGTGAACCACGTAAATCTGTGTCTCTCTTGTATTGTGTGTCTTCTGTGTTTTGTTTCTGCATTTGTTTTATTTTATTGCTCTGTGGTCCTATTTTTCTAACAATATCCTTCGAATATAGCTTCGTTCATCTTTCTATTCCTAGCGTCCGAAGCGATGCCAAGTGATAAGTATCTCGCTCCATGATTGGGTTTGGGTCTAGTGGAAAAAAATACATAGTTCGGTTCTTTCCATCCCATAATGGCTATCAGCATGATCATCCATGAATAATGAAATTTTGTCCCCAAATCATGTGAATCCTTGTAGTCATCTAGAAACATATTCAAAAGATAAGAGGCCTAGTTGATTGTGGTTCCCTTGACACACTCTGTTGAAAATGCGATAACCTCGCCCAGGACTTCCTCCTTGCGGAATATTCCGAACAAATTGCAGGCCATGATTTTGTGGCCATTCTTGTCACGCTGTCACTGATCAATTTGATGGTGATTCTACGCATCCCCCTTCGAGTGTCGCATTTATTTTTCATCTCCTTGGCAAGTGCTTTCTCCTTTGTTTGTCCTTGAGAAATTGTGCAGGATCCATGCCTCATGATGGAAGCCCTATGATGTGTGCAATGAGCTCTACGTTTATTGAGACGAACTTGTCCAGCAACAAATCTTCGCCATGTGTGACCGCCATCAACTGTTTGACGCAACTGTTTGTATATTTTCCTCTACCAAAGTGTGGTAGTTCCAACAGACCTAAAATTCCCATTTTAGCCAGTCCTATTGCCCACTGGACTGGCTCATGAATGTGTTCCCCAAAGGGATCTACACCCACATTCTGTAGGTAGAATTTATTTATGAATCCCGTGAACTTGTCTATGTCTGTTACATCATGGTCGGAGTACTTTAGTTTTTCTACATATCCTAACAAATCTTGTTTTACCCGTACCCCTTCTGGTATGTGCAACAAAACAATTGTTTTGGCGAGTTGTCTGCACGGTGACCTAGGTATTGTTTGCTTGTCCTTTCATGGTGGTGGCTGACTCGAGTTTCCAACCACCATTAGTCATTCTTCAGCATATTATTCCGTCCAGCTCGTGACATCTTCCATTGCTCCCTCCTATGGGTTTTTCGACACGGTTGTTTGTGATTCCTCTAGCTCGGTCGCTGCTTTCTGATCTGGAGTCGTCCCATTGACTCTCGGGGCTTCTTCAGGGGTTTTTGGTTGCATTTGAATGCCTGCGTCCTCATTCTATCAACATTGTCCCTCTTCTAGCCTATCGATGTCCATCCCCCCAAGTGTTTTTTGTTGGGTTTCTTCTACCATGAGTGTCAGGATTCCTAGTGTTATATCCAGTGACGGGATTTCATTTATATTGACGACTTTTGGCGGTTGTTGCTCGCTTCCCTACGATTGTGTTTGTGCTCTATTCCTAATTCCAGATTTTCTGGAAGTCTGGCTCGGTTTTGCTTGTTTTGGCGGTGCCATGGTGGTAAAATTTGATCATCCATCGAGGTCAGTGGCCTCTGCAACCTCTGTAAACTTCACTATGTGCTTAGTATGTGTTATGGCTCTCTGTCTCTATGAATTTCACAATAGGCTTTTTGCTCCTGTGTCCTTGCTTTGTGTGGGAATCGTATGAAGCTTATCAAAGACATTAACTTTATTATGGATTCAATTAACCTCTGGTTCCTTCGTACTGGCCATTACTCTCCCTTGCCGTCTCCAGTTGGCTCAATTAATGTGGCATCTCGTCAGTCATTTCCAGCATTCAATTCTGCTTGCCTTCATCACTTAGTACTTATTTTGTCATCTTCGGCTTTCCCGCTTGTTTTCTTTTTGATTTGACCATTTTCCTTGTCTTCATCAGGCTCGTATTCCTAAGTGTGCATGCTCCTTCTCCTTTCGACACATTGTACCTTTGTTGGTGTCGTTTGATACCCTGCTTTCTTTTTTCTTTTTCTTTTTTTTACCTATGCGGTGACTTTCAAGTTGTGGGTGTTCGATTGTCCTTATATAGCTTCAGTCAACTCCCATTAATCATCCCTCTGATTTATGTGCCTCCTAAGTCCTTCAATTGCACAACGCCCCCATCTGTGAACGTTTTTACTTCGTACAATCATAACTAGTGCATTCTGAGTTTTCTTGGATGTTGAATGGATTTGTTGTCATACATCAACACTAAGTCTCCTTCCTTGAAAGTTTTCTTCTTGATATGTCTGTCATGCCGAGTTTTGTCCCTTTCTTTCTGAACTTGTTGGTGGAACCCTGCTAGGATCCTGACTTCCTCCATGATCATCAATTGATTCAGTCTCTCTTGTATTGTGCCTCGTTCTTTCATGTGTGTAATCACAGCTACACACAGACTGGGTACCAAAAATTCTAATGGCACCACTTCTTCTTTTCCATATACCAGTCTGAATGGTGTGTGCCCTATCAACTTATTGCATGTAGTCCTGTATTCCCACAATACTGTTGTTATTTTGAGGACCCAATCGTCCATGTTGACATTATTGATCTTCATCAGTGCATTCTCAAGGATTTTGTTAAATTCTTCTACTGTTCCATTTGCATGTGGGTGATATGGAGTGCTCTTTTGATGATGGACTTCAAATTCTTCAGTCATAACCTTAATAGTGTTGTTAATAAATTGAGTGACTTGGTCGCTCATCAAAATTCTTGGGCAACCAAATCTAGTGATTACTTGTTCAAATAGAAAGTGTGATGATGTTTCTGGGCTGCAATCTTTAACTAGTGTTGCTTCTGCCCATCATGTTAGGTATTGTGTCGTGGTGATAATGTACCATGCTCTTGTCCTCTTTGTTGGTGGGTTAATTAGTCCCACAAAGTATATTGCCCATTTTTTGAATACCTGCAAATTTACATGTGGTCGCAATGGCATCTCGTCCCTTCTATTGGATTTATCGACCCTCTGACAGACGTCGCATCTCTGACAGTACTCTTTCGAGTCTCCATGAATAGTCGGCCACCATAGTCCTGTGCGTAATACCTTCTACCCAGTAGCTTTGCCTACGTAATCTCCTCCTACTATTCCATCATGGGTTTCTGCTACAACACTTGGTCTTTCATGTTCTAGCACATATCTTCGCAAGATGTTATCTGCACCCATTTTGTATAAGTGTCTTAATATCAATTGATAGTCTGCAACCCGAACTAACAAGTTTTTCTTTTACGCGATGTTATATTCCTGTGGCAGTACCTGTACTCAAGTATTGGATGATATCTACAGAGTATTCATCAACGATCTGGATTGAAAATAACTATACATCCAGAAAATTGTCCTCTAAATTTGTAGGTTCTTCTCCATTTGTGACCCTTGATAAGTGGTCAGGTCCTACACTCAACTTCCCTAGCTTGACTATTACTTCAAAATCAAATTCTTGAAACAATAGTAACCATCCACAGATTCTCCCCCCCAACACTAGCTTGTTTACTAGGTATTTAAGGGCTGAGTGATCTATGAACATTTTAAAATGTTTTCCCAATAAGTAATGTCTGAACTTCTACAGGGTGTAGACCATAGCTAGGCCTTCCCTCTATGTAGTGTTATAGTTCTTCTTTGATTCTGATAGTTTTCTACTCTCGAATTCTATAGGATGATCCAAATATCCTGCTCATGGTTGTGCCAAAATAGATCCAAGTGTTATGGTTGGTGCATCTACATGTATGTGGAATGTCTTCTCCCAGTCTGCAAATACTAGTATTGACACGGTGACCATCTTTTGTTTCAGCGTATCCAGACTGTATTGACAATCTTCATTCCACTGAAACAATGTATCTTTCCTTAAAAGTTTCTCCATTGGCGTAGTTATCTGTGCGTACCCTTTGATAAATTTTCTGTAGTACCCTATGTGTTCCAATGTCGCTCTTAGTTGACGAACTGTTTTTGGTGGTGGCAAGTTAACAATTACTGCAATCTTTGTAGGATCTACTAGTAAACCTTGTTTGCATACTATATGGCCCAATAGTATCCCAAATGGTGTTCTCAAGATGCACTTCTTGATGTTTAATGATATCTAGCACTGCCTGCATCTTTCTAATATCAACCACGAGACCTCTACATGGTATTTCAACAAACCATAGATTGTCCAATTGTCCAAGTATACCTCTAGAAACTAGTGAATAAATTCCTTAAAAGCAGTGATGACTACTCTGGAAAATATTGTTGGTGCATTCTTCAGTCCAAATGACATGACTGTGTACTAGTAGGATCCCCATTATGTAACAAACATGGTCTTGTATCTATCTTCCTGTGCTATCTTGATCTGGTGGTAGCCTGAGAATCCATCAGTGAATGAGTAAACTTCGTGTCCTCCTATGTTCTCCAACACTTCATCAATGAAAGGTGTAGCGAATGGGTCATGTAGGCATGCATCATTCAATTTCCTCAAGTCGATACATATTCTTATCCCGCCTTGTTTTTTCTCCTGAACTACCATCGGGCTTATCCATTCTGATTCTTCCACAGATTCTATGATTCCTAATTTGAGCATTCTATCAATCTCAGCTTTAACTTTCTGCTTATATATTGGGTTTAGTCTGTATGGTCGTTGTCTGATCGGTCTTGCTTCAGCTCTGAGAGGTATCTTCATTTCTCCTAGCTCTCCTACTATGCCCTTCATTTCTGTAAATGTTGTGGGGAATAGATCGTTGTACTCATCTAGTAACTCTGTTATGATTTCTATTGTTTGCTCATCCCAGTAGTCTCCAATGCTGGCCATTTTGGGATTCTCAACTGTCTTGATGTTGACTTTCTTCACCTTGATCGATGCAACAATTACTCCTAATTCTAGAGCTGGACCTTCTACTTCTCTTTCGCCTTCTGCTTCCTCAATCTGATTATCACGTGGATCATCTTCATCAGGTTCTTCTTCCTCCACATGGTAGCACAAAAACAATTCTTCTACTGTCTGTCTGTTCCATTGTTGTTCCTTTGTTATGAGTTTGACTTCTGGTTCCTTAATGAATATGACCCCTCGTATCTGTTTAAGTGTTGCATCTATGTTGTGGTTCTCATGATCGAATGAGAAAGTGACTTTAAAATTTCGTTGCAATATCGTTCAACTCAAAGTTACTCTACACAGTTCTTGATCCGTATACCAGTTTGCTGGTATGCCTTCTAAGGTATGTACGAAATGATGAGGTCATTCCTCTGGGGGTGTTATTTTCCACAGTGTTTTTCACTTATCAAAGTGTTTCACTGGTGCCTCCTATCCATTATACTTTTGTTGCTTGTTGCTTTTTTGTTCTACGCCAAACCTTATGTGCAGTAACCACTTACATTGGTACCAATCCTTGATTGTTTCCTTTTGTGTGCCCCACCATCTTGTGGGTGTGGCCTTGAGTGCTATATTGAGTGCTAAGAGTCTTTGATTTTCTAACACTTCATCTTCATATTGTGCCAAGAATACTTCTAGATCATTTACTCCATGGAAACTGGTGGTTCCCTTATCTTCGTACCTACCCATCTTACTGCACGGTCTATTCTTGCGCACCTTCTTGTGGAAACTTCGTGTATCCTTTGTTGCCAGTTTTCTAAACCTGTATCTGAGTCTGTCGCACATGAAGTAATGCTCCACCAACTGAGTATCCCATCTATAGTTGGGTTTATGTAATCCTCATCGTGCACAATTATTCTATACAACTGGCTAATTTCCTCCAAGTCTAAGCAAGTAAGTTCTACAAACCTTTCCCATTATGATGGGTCCAATGGCGCAATGACCCTGTATTCTCCTAACTCAAATGTTATTTTTCGTGTCTTTAAATTGATTATGGCCTGGTTATCAAACACCCAATCCAAGCCGAGCAATGTTGGATATGGTGTTGTGTCATCCACTATTTCAATCACCTCGAAGTCTGCTTTAGTGCGCACTCCATCCAGGTCTACTGTCACTCCTTTCAGTCTGCCAATTGGTAGAACTCTGTGTTGCTTTGCTAGTTTCATCTGAATAGGTGAATATCCTAATATGGGCTCTCCCATACATTGCCAAGTCTTCTTTGGTAGTACATTGACTTCAGATCCTAAATCCAATATGATGTCTCCCATGTTGAAATCTATGATGTTGGCATTCAACTTGAACTCCCTAGTGGATCTTCTCCTTGTATGTAGGTGATTGATTATTTTTTGTTCTAGTCTTCCTTCTGTCTCTATGCTACATTTCTCTACTATATTTTGCAATATTTTGACAGTGGATGGATCATTTGATAGTTTTACACATGATTGCAAAAAGCCTTTGATTGTACTTACTTGTCCTAGGGGCTGCATTTCTTTGAAATGATCTAACGATGGAAGCATCTCGTACTTTAGCTCTTCCTTGCTTTGTTGCGCATTCAAAGTCGACACAATGTCTTGCTTCCCTAATTCTTGTCTGGATTTCTTAAATATTTCCTTCTCGTTCTGTGCATCGAACTGTCTCCTTGGTTCATCATTCTTCTTCACCCACTGGTGTTGTATTGGTTCTTGTCGAACTGCGTCATTTCCTGTTTTAGCTCCTATGCGCGTAACTATGTTGATGTTTCGTCCTTCATCCCTTGCTTCCATTGAAATCCATTGAACGTTTTGGTTGTTCTGGTTTCTCTTTTCCTATATCTTCTCGAGTAACGTAGGACATTCTTCCGTGTCATGATCCGATGCGTGACAATACATACAAGTTGTTGGTGGAAGTGGACATTCTCTTACATAATGTCCCAGTTTTTTACATTTGTGACATACTGCTAGTCCTCTACCTCTTCCAAAGCCTCCTCTTTCTCATCCTCCACCTCTGTAGCCAGCTCGATCTCCTCTTGGCACATTATATTGAGGTGCTTGATTGTACTGTGCGGTATTGTACTGAGGTTGTGTTGTGTTGTATTGTGGTTGTGTAGTATTATATGGTTGTTGCGTAGTATTATACTATTGTTGTGCAGTGTTGTATGGGGCTGGAACTTGGTTAAACTATGGTCTGTCTTGCCTAATCATCATTTATGCCTACACCCTATATGCATCTAATGTCCTCTCTCTCATCAAATCCCTAGTTCTACAATCTTTGTCATCATGGCCCACTAACTTGCAAAAGTTGCAATATGAACTCTCTGGGACTGTCTGATATTTCTGCATCAATGGGTAATGATATGGATCGTGGCCCAGTTTCTTACAGATTTCGCACCATAGTTCTCATGTTGGTAATGGATTTGACATTCCTGCTGCCATATACTGCGCGAATGTTGGACATTCGTTCTTATGGTGTCCTTTTGTCCTGCATGTGGTACACCACACAACTTCTCGTTTGTCCTTACTTTTGTTCTGGTTTAGATGGAACATTAAGTTCTTCAAATCCTCCTTCAGTTCTTCGATGTTTGGATCCATCTGTTGATATTGGTTTTCTTCTAGTTGTAAGGCTACCTGCAGAGCCTCTGCCTATGTCTGAAACTTTTGTTGTCGCAATGGATATTTTAAGTGTGGTAGCAGTGAATTGACGAACATGTGCATGTGTTGCATATCGGTCATGATATATTTCAACTTTCCTTTCATTTGCTTGAATCTCTAGTCAATATCCCATATGGATTCTCCCAGTTTCTGTCTAATTTCTATAATCTCGTTCATGTATTGATCCTCTGAAATTGGATTCTGAAACTCATTTATCGGCAATTTATTGATGTCTGCAATCGTTCTGGTTGTCCCTGGTGGATTGTTTGTAGCTAGAATCATATACCAATCCAGTGCGTGATCCCTTAATCTAATCGCTGGTTGTGAAAGTTTAGTATCTTCGTCTGTGATTTGTTTTGCTTCCCAAATCTTTTCACAGATAAACAAATGTTTTTCCGGGTCCTCCAACGCTTCTCCTTTGAATTCTGGTAACCTGATGGTGGGATCGTGTCCTACCATCCTGAATGTTGAACTACTACCTCTGTGCGGTGTAGATACTTGACTAGTGCTTCCTGAACTCGCTCCTCTAGTTGTTGATCCTTGTGTAGATGTACTTCCTGTTGTCTTTCTTCTCCCTAAATTCGGTTGTCTAAATAATGGTGTTCTCTTTGGTGTATTAGTCGCACATGGGTTTATGGGTTCCACACTGACATTAATATGGATAGGATTGATGCCTTCACTTCCTACTCTTGGACCTCTCGTCTTCCTCTCATATGTTTCATGCAGGATTTTCTCAATCTACTCCATAGCTCAAATATCCTCTACCTCTTCTTCATCACTCGCCAAGCCTTCCCTTGCAGCTACGGCTCTCTTCTTTGTATTTACCTTGTATTGGTAAGGTACTCCATTGTACGACTTTCCAGTTATCTCCATGATCTACTTGATCTGGTCGTCGTCCATCATAATTGGGTCCAAGGGTTCCTCCATCTTTCCTTTATCCATTCCTCCTTCCATTTCTCCTCTTTCTGTCAGTGCTTCCTCCACTTCCCCCATGCACACAGAGAAGTTTAGTTGTCTGACTCCATTGCCATTACACCTTTGTTGTATAACAATATCTTAATATAAGTATACATTGATCTAATATACCTTCCTCAAGGCTCACATAGAAAGTCTTTCTCTGCTACACTGTACGACTTTGTCGTATCGACTACAAATTTTTTTATAATGCCTGCTACAATATTGTCGAGCCAAAAATCTACTACGCGGGTGAATTTGTTGTTCACATGCTGTAACTGCTCAATCTGAACTAGGGTCCACTCTAACTGTTGGATCTGGTTTGTTGTGTGGTTATCCTTCAACCTCAATATCCATTCTTGTAATAAGTGTGGAAAATCACAGAAAAAGACTTCATGCAGATCAGTAAACACATATTTCTCAAGGTATTTGCATGATGTTACTCTAGGGTTTCTTTTATTTTTCTGTGCAAACTCCAGCTCCTTTGTATTCAGCCAAATTTCTATCTCTGCTTTTGTGGGATTCCACGATCTCAACATCCCCTTCTAGTGGCTCATTCTTTTCACCTTCTCATCGTCTGATTCAGTATTCTCTTGACCCACCTTTCACAGATCTTACAGATCCCATCTACTCAATCTTGTATTGTTCCAACCAACAACAACATAACCATTTGTTGGTCATAATTTATACATCTGATTTTTTATCTTCAATACATTTGACCCAGGGTTCATGTCTACTGGGGTTCCAACAAAGCCTCTAAAACTATCGACCCTACTGGTAAACCAGAAGGCAACACAGCGCATAGAGTGCACTGTGCAGTCTCACCCGAGATAGTCTTAATGGGTGATTAAAATACTCAAGTGTTTGCAGTCCAGGATTGAGTGGAGATCTTAGAAGTGTCCGCTGAGAGTTCTATTTAACTTATTAAAGAAATAAATTGTTATTCATGATTATGCATGGAATATAATCATCTTATTCATTTAGCATACTAATAACTACTTAATAGTAAGGAAACATGTGCATTCAATCACATAACATAGGTTTTACCGTGGTTCACCCCCTCCTAGGCTACATCCACAAAGATCTGGCTCTTAAGCTCTTTTATCATAGCGGTTCCAAAACTTACAATGCCACACGCTTTACAACTCTTCTCGGTCGGGTCGAGATCTATTATGAGGCGGACTAGATCGCACTAGGCTCCTCATCCTACGATCTAACCCTCAAGATATACTCTCCTTACTCCTCTCCAGCTCAACAACTTAC
Organism: Picea engelmannii; assembly: GCA_009831015.1. Classification (NCBI taxonomy): domain Eukaryota; kingdom Viridiplantae; phylum Streptophyta; class Pinopsida; order Pinales; family Pinaceae; genus Picea; species Picea engelmannii. Next base: position 412,899 of record ML785881.1, read on the forward strand.
AAAATTAGGTCGTATAGAAAAATATTACAACTAGCTATCAAAACAGGACTCATCCTCAAGACCCTCTATATCTGCCTCTAGCTCCTTCTCTCTCTCTCTATGAGACCTCGGTATCTATATTTATACGTTTTTAGCTCATCAACCATTACAATGTATTACAAAAACCCTAACCCTAGCATCGTTAGGTCTTCCATGCATGCACACATGCTTCTCTTCCTTCCATATGTCGCTTTCCTCGTGCATGCCTTCCTTCCCAAAATAGCCTTTCTTTCCGCTTTGGCTTGCTTCCAACAAAATGCAAGGCATTGAATGGTAGGGCATGCAAAGGTAAAGCATGGCATGGCATGGCAGGGCATGCAAAGGTAAGGCATGGCATGGAATGCAAAGAAAAGGCATGGCATGGCAAGGCAATACAAGGACAAATATAAAAACCCTTAAAACAAGTAATCACTAAATGAAAGGGGGGGGGAATGCAAACTTAAACTAGGGTTTAGATAAAAATTGCATGTTGAAATGCAAGATGACACATGACATCCTGACAATATTCAAGACATGACAACCCTAAAGGGTTGAAAATTATGATGAAAATGTAATAAAACGTGGCATACCATACCATGCCAAGGATACCATATCATACCATACCATACCATGGCATGGAAAGACATACCATACCATGCCAAGGATACTATACCATACCATACCGAGGCAAGGCAAGGCATACCATACCATGGCTTGGCAAGGCAAGGCAAGGTAAGGCAAGACATACCATACCATACCATACCATGGCAATGCATGGAAAGGCATACCGTACCATACCATACCATGGCAAGGCAAGGCAAGGCATACCATACCTTACAATACCATCGCAAGGTATACCATACCATACCATGGCTTGGCAAGGCAAGGCAAGGCAAACTAGCATACCATACCATACCATACCATGGCAAGTCAAGACATACCATACCATACCATACCATGGCAAGGCAAGGCATACCATACCATACCATATCATGGCAAGGCAAGGCAAGGCAAGGCAAGGCATACCATAACATACCATACCATACTATAGGGTTGTCATGTCTTGAATATTGTAGGGTTATCATGTGTCATCTTGCATTTCAACATGCATTTGTTATCTAAACCCTAGTTTCAACTTGCATTTTTAACCCTCTTTCATTTAATGATTACTTGTTTTAAGGGTTGATATATTTGTCCTTATATTGCCTTGCCTTGACTTGCCTTTCCATGCCATCCCTTTCCATGCCTTTCCTTGCCATGCCATGCCTTGCCTTGTCAAGCCATTCCTTGTGTTGTTTTACCATGCCATGCCATGCATGAATTGCCACACCTTATCTTGCCATGCCATGTCTCTCCTTGCCTTGCCATGGTATGGTATGGTATGGTATGGTTTGCATGCCATTCCTTTCCCTGCCTCGCCATGGTATGGTATGGTAAGGTATGGTATGTGTTGCCTTGGTATGGAATGGTATGGTATGCCTTGCCTTGGTATGATATGGTATGGTATGCCTTGCCATCCCTTACCTTGCCTTGTCATGGTATGGTATGCCTTGCCTTGCCTTGCCACAGTATGGTATGGTATGGTATGGTATGGTGTGCCTTGTCATGCCATGGATTTCCTTACCTTGCCATGGTATGGTATGGTATGCCTTGCCATGCCATTCCTTGTTGTTATCAGACTAATCGGTAGGTGCGGACACTAATAGATCTCCCTAGATCCACCTGGATCTAGAACAAAAAAAGATAGGACATGAATATTTCCCTAAGTTATGACCATTGAATTACCTAGTAGGGAGGAACAAGTAACTTACCTTTGTATTGCTTCCTAGGGTCTCTGTTGCTCCCACTTCGCTCCGGTCCTCTCGTGAGGTCAAGACCAAGACAACACAAACCAACCAAAGTGAAGATAGCAAAATATATTCAACTGTCAACTTATGTGTATGATCAAGGAATTACACAATAAAGTAAGGATGACTTTATGGGAAAAGGACATGCCATTGTATCATATTAATCGAAAAGAAGAAACAACCTGATCACCTTGATGTCGCAAGCTTCCTTTCAGTGGCTCTTGGCTCCAACACACACACACTTGCTCGATCATTGTATGAAGAAGATCAAATCCCTCTTGATAGACTTGCTAGAGTCTCCAAGCTCTTGTTCAAGCTAAGTCCTTCACACAATTCTTTTCACCAATTCTCCAATGAATCTTGCTTAACCTTTTCCATGAGAATTCCATCAATATATAGAAGAGGATGAGATGGTTACTTGGATAATAATGATCCCACAATATCAGGGAAACCAATACAAAGATAACCATTCGAATGCCAACCCATTCTCTAGAAGATTCCCTTCTAGAAGCATCGAGACTTCATCTTTCTCCAAGCTTTAGAACAAGTTCTCACCCTAGCTATGTAGCACAGTGCGAGAAGTTCACACCCTTGCTGAAGGAAACTTGTGAGAATGGGTCATTCTCGCACCCTAGGATATTAGAAACCTACGAACTCTCTTCAAAAATATGTTTTCTGGGAAGAGATGAATGTCAATTTTCTCAAGAGAAAGTTCTTATTAGGAGCCTGAGTACACCATCATCAATACACCATCATGATGACCAAAATCATGGGTAACAGAATTCCCCCCAAAGTATGAGGCCAAAATCAATGACAGCCAAAATACTTTGTAAACCGCGTGTGTGTGTGTGTGTATGTTGGAAACCAAGAGCGCACCTAATCGGAAACCTGTGAACACCCAAGCATCTGCAGAATATCATGTATATTAATTCTGAGGTAGGAATTCCCATACTCAGATCACAGACGGATGACATTATAAACATAGGTCATGGCCACCAATCATACACTGTGGATCCATGCCGTCAAAATATAGCATAGCCACCAGGAATACACTGTGGATCTATGCGAGAAAATTCAAATTGAGACGACATAGCCACGAGACATACAAAGTGGATCTATGTGTCGCAAATTATACATATTCCATCGCAACCTGGACAAAGAGATGATATCCAGGGTCTTCAATCTCATCGCCCAAAAGTAAGAATCTAACCATGTGATTACATGTGTTGAAGTCGAAGATGGTAGAAACCACTTGATTACCGGTCATTGATGAAACCGTTAACAAGTGTGAGGGAAATCACCATTAATGTCAATGACTCCCAAGGTACTCTAGTACAATCCATCGAGTGTGAATGAATGAGTTGAGGTAGAACATCTGACGGAATCTTTCGATCAGGGGTCAATGATGTAAACCCAATGTTGAAAGCGAGGAACCTGCCATTGAGGCATGTAGGTTCCAAGGTACCCAAGAATTTCTAAGTCTCGTTTCCGAATAATGAGCTGAAGTCGACGGAACAAAACTCGTCACAGAAGGGCCTTGATGTATCCCCCATCAATGACACGAAATGAGTAACAGATTTTGAAGGTGAAACAGAGTATGATGTAAGTTGGACTGGACACAAGGAAGGCCAACACAAAGAGAATGGACAACTGCAGATGGTCGACTCAATAGAGGTTTCGGATGAACTTATCTTGAACATATGAACGACACGACCAATGATTTGGCAGCATTGACTCAAAGACGACGCAGGGTATGACCTTGTAGCAAATCGAATGAGAGACAAATGGATTTTCCAAACCAGCTTCAAATAATGAATAGGGGGTGTCATGTTCAAGAGTGACACTTACTGCCAATTAATATGAATATGAGAACATATCCCTTTCCCAAATTTTCCCCCACCATTTCTGGCGAGTACCTCTTTATTTTTACGCAAGCTTGAGGAGGATAACATATGCTTGTTGATATAAGCTTATCCTTCAAAGTATGTTTAACGAACCCTAGGAAGGAGTGGTTCAGTCCCATTACGGGTTTGTCGATGTTTGTTTAACAAGTCCAAAGATAGAAAACTCAAAGGTTTTTCATGATTATAAAGTCTGGAAAAACACTTAAAAGAGAACTCTCTCAGTTCCTTTTTCGTAAAATAGTCTGATGAGACCGAAAAAGAGATAAATTATCGCCCAACAGATGCTTTCTTCAAATACTTTATCGAGCATGAAAATAGCAAGGTCGCTCGGCTATCTTTTCATGTTTAGAGAGTTTGAAAAGAGCTTAAAGAGGACTCCAGGGGGGTTCCTTTTTTGTATAACCTTGTTGAGCCCGAAAAAGTGATAAAAGTGTGCTCGATCGCGTTCTCATGCATTTTCGAGCATGAGAACAAACAAAGACGAAGCTCGAGGTTTTATACAAAAACCATAAAAAACAATCAAAACATGAGATGAAGAAGACAAAATATGTTTGCATCCGTGTACATGAACATCGAATTCATTACGCCTGCAAAAGTTGTACTAAAAATGGCATTAGGCATTAGGTTTTAATAAATAAACAATTATAATAATCAATAAAATGGTAAAAGTAAATATAAAGGGGTAAAAACTCTTTTTACCATATCATTTTAACTTTACCACTATTTGAGCCCAAAAACCCCTCTTTTACCCTTGAAATTCGGTGTCAGATTGCGGGAGTTACGAGCATCCATTCGACGAACCGTCAGCGGCAGTGAGGTAGGCTCTTTGTTCTCTACTTTTTTCATGGTTTAATTTTTCATTTTCATTGGCAAAAAACACCATTTTGAGTTTGTTTTGGGGGTTATTATTGCGCTCATCCATTCTCGCAGGTGAGCTACACAGGACCTGCGAGAATGGGTCATTCTCGCAGGTGAGCCCAAAGGCGCCTGCGAGAAACTCGCACTGTGCCTAAAGGGAACCTGTGAGAACCACAAAGTGTAAAAGTTTTTTAAAATTTTGCTCAATGAAAAGATACCAAATGTTGAATAGAGTTATTAATCTTCTTCTTGTGCTTCTTATGCAGGTATTTAGCCATCACCATGCTTCTGGAATGGCGTGAAAGGGAGAACGAAGAAGATAATGCCATTGGAGGAAATCATCCACCCACTGTTGCTGCTTTGCGAAACTGTGGTCTTTTGAAGTTCTTTCGTATCCCGGGCATGAGGGCCCAAGTCAGGTTATTGGAGTACCTTGTGCATATGTGGGATCCCGATCAACAAGTATTCCATGTAGGGGTCCACACATTGTCCTTAGATATTGAGGACATTTACTTCTTGACAGGACTGTCACGACGTGGGTACCATGTGAACCTGACTGGTAGCAGAGGTGGTGGGTTGCCTATGAGTGAATACTGTCGCTTGCACTGTGTTCCAGAGGCAGAGAGGAGCAAAGGGAAAGTAGCTATTTGGGGAGTGAGGGATTTGACCCTTCGCATATTTTGTTCACCATTACTCGTATGGCTGGGAGCTCCGCTCCTCACATGGCTCTCTAGAGCTACTTTCAATATGCCATAGAGTGTACTGAACCTCAGGTTTTTAACTGGGCAGATGCAGTGCTTCGTGGCATGAAGAGGCAGTTGACCAAATGCAGGCGAGGTAACCTGAAGCAATTCGGGTACGGGTCTTTGTTGGTGTCCTTCTTTCTCAAGAGGGTTTCGTTACTAAGGCTAAAGGTTGAGTGGGATTTACCAGCTCCAACAGATCCAAGAATGTTGAGATGGTGTCAGCTCATGGCCCACCACGTAGCTGGACCAATTATCAAATATGATTATACCTTCTTCGAATGGTTGCGACCACAGATGTTGATGGTCGACGATTATGCTTATGTCGGGTTGGATTTCCGAGGAGATCTGGACTTAGTCCTGCCTGAGGGTGCTCAGTGGGGGGAACTTGGTAAGAAGTACACATTTTTTTCTTTTTAAATGTTTTTGTGAATTTTATCATATGCAAATGTTTTTTATATGTTCATCCAAGGACTAAAAACAAAATTCGTTTTTGATGACACAAATGTGGGACCTTACCAACCTCCTGGTACTTCTCCTATTCAGCGAGGAGAGGTGGCGCCAGTGCCACGATGGGACGTCGAGGATTATGAAGCGGTGGAACAAAACCTAGAGGGTTTGACAGCAGATATTCCAGACATGCCTCTTGGAGAGGTTCCACGACGTTATCAGCATCGTACAGTAGGAGTGTCAGAGTCCATCGGCCAACTGCTTCGTAGGGTTTCCCGGGCAGTCGTGTGTTACTGTGAACATCATCCATGACGTCACTTTATAGAAGCTATGAGCTTTAGATTTTGACATTTTGGTCCTCGGACAGAATTTTTTTTGTAAAAAAACTCTTTTGATTGTTATATATACATACGGCTTCTACCAGTTTATCTTGTGTTGTGTGAAAATTGATGTGATTGATTTATAAATGATCCAAATGTCTGTCTAATACATAGTTAGCCAATGCATCAGTTAATGTATTTAGACATCTAGGAATATGTTTTTATTCAATATAATCAAAATAACGTTCCAAGAGGCGAATTCGCAAATACACCCATAACAAAGTAGGACTTCGAATAGTATAGACATTACTTAACTATAGTACTACAAGCTGCGAATCGAGTCGCACAACCAAATGACGGATTCCGAGCAAGATAGCATCAATCAACAATTCGATAACAGCGCTATACTCTGCAATATTGTTGGTCGCACGGTCGAGACACACACCTCGTAAGGAGACAAGTTCGTTTGTAGGGGCGTAAATTGCCCATGCAGCGGAAGCAAGGTTCCGAGTACTACGGCTAGTGCCATCAGCGAAGCCAATGTAGGGTAGTGAAGACTCTGACATATGGAAATCAAACACAACGTCACATAAGGGCAGAGACCAGATAACGACAAAAACAAGCTACAGTAACACATAAGAAGTATGATACAATAAAAATACAAGTACTCGTGCACATGTGATTTTATGCACAGTACTTCTTCAATTACAACCCAATTCTGGGTTCACTCAAAGGGATACCATCGTAATCTACTAACTCATAAGCCCATTTTTCCAAAACTCGTCTAACGATATAAGGACCTCGCCACATGGTTTCAAATTTTTCAGCTCCTAGCATATCTCGATCTTGTTCATAGAGGAGAACGAGATATACTTCAGAGAAAACACGAGGCTTGACATGTTTGTCGTATTGGGCCTTGACACGTTTTTTCTAGGTTTCTATGACTAGGGTAGCATCGTGTCAAATTTTGTATAATCGCATAAGATACAATAAACGTTCTTCCTCAGTAGAAGTGTTTGGTAGGATTTCAATAGCTAGTTTTAAAGACGGTATCTCGCATTCAATCGGGAGAATGACTTCCAAACCATAGACTAACCGGAAATGTGTAAACCCAATAGCGGACTTGACGGATGTCCGGTAAGCCCACAATGCCGAAAACAACATTTTGTGCCAACTTGTTTTGTGAATCCCTATCATTCGTCGGAGCATAGTTATGAGAACTTTGTTAATTGCTTCGACTTGGCCATTAGCTTGTGGGTAAGAGGGCGTTGAGTTTTCATGGCGAAGACCCAACTTTTCAGTAAGTTCGGACATCATGAATTTTCTAAAGTGGCTACCGTGATCAGTGACGATAGCCTGGGGAACACCAAAACGAGCTATGATGTGATTAAAAATGAATAATACTGCAATTTTTCCAGTGTTGTCAAATGTCGGCATCGCCTCAACCCATTTCGTAAAGTAATCTACGGCTACAATAATGTATCCATGCCCCCCGGCCGAGTGGGGGTCACATGTCATGAAATCTATGCCCCATTTCGCAAAGGGACCAATGGAGACCACAGGGTGAAGAGGAGCGGGATGTGACTGTATCTTCTGATTATAGGTCTGGCAAGCATGGAATTTTTGAACGGCGATTATGCAGTCATTAAATAAAGAAGGCCAAAAATATCATGCTCGTAAGATATTCTAGGCAGTAGCATACCCAGACATATGACCACCACAGGCTCCAGAATGGCGGTCATTCAAAGCTTTCTCGACCTCGTCGAACGTTAGGTTGCGTCAAAAAACAGAGTCAATCCCTCGACGATAAAGGGTATCCCCGAAAATAATATATTGATGGGCTTGGTAGTGTATTCGATGTCAGTCAGTACTAGACAAAGTTGACCGGAAAGTCTGGGTTTGGAGATATATGATGATATCAGCATATCAAAGATCATCAGAGCTAATGAGGAAAAGAGATTCATCGGGTAATGAATCAGCTGCTACATTTTTCGTTTTAGAATAGGGAAAGTCGCATATCAACTCAACAAACACTAAGGACTTCTTGGACTTGGTGCGTTCGAATTCCAAGTCAAACTCCTGGAGTATCACAATCCATTTGGAGTATTTTACCCCTAGCAATTGACATGTGAGAATGTGTTGCATAGGGTTGCAGTTAGAAATCACTGTAGTCTTGTGAGAGAGGATATAGTGCCGGAAGCGTTGGACGGCTTGGACGGCTGCCAAGGCCAGTTTTTCGACATGTAAATACTTGATTTCGGTAGGCGTTAGACTTCGAATCAAGTAGTATATAACATGTTCGTCGTTACCATCATCCTCTTGGACAAGAACCATACCAATGGTGCAATCCGAGGCACCAAGGTAGAGGAAATAATCGCGACTGTAATCGGGGGGAAAGAGAAGCGGAGCACGTGTTAGGGACAATTTCAAAGCTTTGAAAGTGTTGTTGGCAATGGTATCCCATACGAATTTTGACCCCTTTTTGAGGAGCCACATAAATCCACGAGTTATCTCAGCATAATTTGGGATAAAATGACGAAGAAAGTTTGCTTTCCCCTGCAAACTTTGTAACTGGTGAAGTGTAGAAGGAGGAGGGAGATTAAGGATCGCCTTAACCTTTAAAGGATCCACCCTGATCCCTTGACGTGAAACAATAAATCCTAGAAGTCGACCGGATTCCACGCAGAAAACACACTTATGAGGATTCAAACGTATACGGTAAAACCGATAGCAGACGAAAATGGCTTAGAGGTGGGTTGGATGATCGACTTGGTGCATTGAGTGAGATGGTAAATCGTCCAGATATGGTTGAACGATGTGCCTGATATCATGGAAAGCATAAGACATAGCGCGTTGAAAAGTTGCGCCAGCGTTCTTGAGACCGAAGGGGAGTTTCCGATAGGAAAACTGACCCCAAGGACAAATAAAAGTAGTCTTATGTTGATCCTCGGGAACAATGTTGATTTGATTATACCCGGAGAAACCATCCATCAGAGAGAAGATTTCACTTCCGGCGCAATCGTCGACAATCTGATCGACGAAGGGGGTAGGAAAGTTGTATTTGGGACAAGCTTTGTTGATATCCCTATAATCAACACATGCACGAATTGTGCCTTGTTTCTTATCGATCGGGACAAGATTGGAAACCCAGTCAGTGAGAGCCACCGGGTAAATAAAGTCAGCTTTGAGAAGTTTCTCGACTTCGAGCTTGATAGCAGCCGCTTTACGTGGGTGAACTGGATGAAGGCGTTGCCAGACGGGTTTAGCATCGGGGTATGTCTTGATCTCATGTATCACAATGTCGGGGTCAATACCTGGCATTTCTTCGTAGCTCCAGGCGAAGATGTCACGAAACTCTTTGAAAAGGGACGTGTAGGTGATGATTTCGTCAGGGGAACACGAAGCTCCGATATGGACATTTTCGACAATTCTGGGCTTGATGGACATGTCGAGGGGAATAGTGGGTGAGATATTGCTTAAGTTCCCTTCGGAAAACACATCGTGTGTGGACTCGGGAACGGTTGAGATGACGAAAACGGTTGACGAGGTCGAGATTCATTGGTAGTTCTCAATGGTATGTTGCTCCAGAAAGAGGATGGAACGATGATGTCCATCGTCCCAAGGGGTGTCCTCCATGATAGACATGATCATCTTGTCTGTGGGAAAAATGACACGGAAAGGATCTGGAGATAACTCACCAAGAGAGGGGGTAGAAGGGGTTGCCGAGTGAATGGTCTGATAGGCAGATTCGACCAAACTTAACAACATTTCATCGCCGTAACGAAGATGATCTCCAGGGTCAGGTACTATCCATGGGTCGTGAGACGCAGGAATTTCGTGAATCAAGGTGGAGATCATGTTGATGGAAGCAATGGAAGAGCGTGGAATATCGAGCGGTGGAATGGGGAAAGTACCCATTAACAAAGAGTCTTTGAGAAGGCCTACACTGACGTTCTCATAACTCGGTGGGGTTTTAGCGATGAACGGTACATTGCTAGTACGGGTATCGAAGTTAAAGAAGGCTAATTGGTTGACGGTGACTACCTTCCCTTGATGTGGGAAACGTACCACATGGAAAAGGGTCGACACAACTGCGCGCATGGAATCGATCCAGCTTCGGCCAAGCAGAAGATTGTAATCAAGGGGAGCGTCAAAGACTTCCACTTCGACTTGGACCGTTTTTCCTTCTAACGTAATAGGCAATGAAGGAAGGACACCGTAAGGCTTAAAACCGGAGCCATTGAAGGCTTTAAGAGTGTTCTGGGATTCATTCAAAGAGGGAGAGCCAATGGATTTCTAGCAAGTAAGAGACATGACACTTTTCGAGGCACCCTCGTCGATAACGGTTCGACAAATGTTTTTGTCAGAGACAATCACTTGGATTTGGAACACGAGTTGAGGGGGTAACCTTGGAACGTGATCTTCCAAGTCAAAAATTATTAAATTTGTATCTGTCGGGTCAATTCCACCAATAGCTTTCAACAGTGCCTTCTGTTGTGTGGGACAACTTTGAAGGACTTCGAGGGCTGACATCGTTGAAGGTGCTTGGGACAGATCTTCAACAATGTTGTAGTTCTAGGCAGCACGAGCATGAGGATTGAAAGTCGATTTCTGAACGACGCCCTTTGGGGGGGGTCGAAGAACTGTGTCAAGGCTCGGTCGTTCCAGATGAAGAGGACCGTTGGTAGGTGGAGTTGCAGGAGAGGGTTGTACCAATGAAAGAGGTAGGTCATCAACCTTCTCTTTAGAGGGAGAATAATCTTTGGCTCAAGTGGCGAGTGCAATGTTGTCCTGCTTTGAATCGCCAGTACACATCAATACATAGGATGTAGTAGAAGATGAGGGTTGGTCGTGAATGACCAACTGAACTTGTTGTTGAGATGGGAAGGGTTGGGACAAAACGGCCGGCGCAAGTGGTTTTGGGGCTCCTTGAAGGAACTTAGTGACCTCAGCGCGTCATGGACAATCCTTCGTGTAGTGATCATCATGACAGATAAGACAAGGGTATCGAGGTTTGCGCTTATTCCGATCGTCAACAGGTGTAGTTTTGGTTCGCTCTGCTTGAGAAGTATTTTTGTCCTCCTTATTCTTACCTCATCCCTTTTTGGATTTGTTTTTACCGGTTGGGGTAGATTGAACTGCATTTACCTCAGAAGTCTTGCTGGTGGGAGGGGCAGGAGACGGAGCATTTTGAACATTAAAAGAAGCAGGTTTGGGGTTGGTGCTTGAGGCTGATTATGGTTGGGCATGGAAAGTGCCAATCACACCGTCGACTGCATGAGAAGCAGCTGGAGTAGTTGAAGTGGTGGAAGTGGAAGGACAAGGTAAGTCAGGTAGTAAGTCGTAAAGGGTACCTGTTTGTGAGTAAACGAGGTCAAGGTATCGAGCACGACTTATGGCTTGCTCTTCCATGACTACTCCACCCATGGTGATGTCACGACCAATGCCATTCACAAATGATTTGGTGAACCACTCTGCCAGCAACTGATCGGGGAGTTCGAGTTTGATGAGACGTCATCTCCATCGCCACTCATGAATGTGATCGGATATATGAGTGGCTTTGTTTTGTTTGAAAGAACTCAAGATCTCGGTCCCCGTTTCATAACGGATCGATAACTGGTAGTGTGTGAGGAAAGCCATAGCTAGGGTGTTGAAGTCAATGAAGAAACCTCGTGGTAATTCTATATACCACTTTGCAGCAAAACCTGTGAGGGTTCATTGAAAAAGACGTAAACGAATAGAGTCATCCATCAACAGTTGGATGAGAACCAGAGGTGAAAAGTCATGACGTGATTGTTCGGGTCCTCTCTTGCTTTGCCGTCGAATTTAGGGATGTCTGATGGTAGCTTGGCTGGTATAGCAGGCCATTGGGGAGAGTGACGAATTGGATCATTTAAAATCCTTGACAAATCCGGAAGATACAAAGTGGCCAAGAAGGGTAACTGTCGATTCACATGTGGGTATTGGTGGCTTTGGGGAGGAAGCCACGTCGGCAATCCAATAGGACCATAAGCAGTCTACATATAATGTGAAGACCCAGGCAAATTTAGTGGTGGTTGAAGAGGATAGTAGCTCATGGGATTGTATCCTTGAACAGGGACGTGAGTTTGAGCATTCAATACCCAAATGGGATTGGACGTACCTAGATATGGTTGGCCTATACTAGGGGGTATCACAGATGTAGTCGAAAACTGATGCCCCCCAGTCGATTGAGGAGGATGTTGTATCAGATAATTCCAATACTGGGCCAAGGACAGAGGTATGTTTTGTCCATAAGGTGGGGTTTGTCTTCCTAGCAAAGGTGGTGTTCCAATTGGGGGCAGCGTTCCAATTGGGGGTTGTGTTCCAATTGGGATTTACGTTCCAATAGGAATTTTCCCGCTGAGAGGGGGTTGAGTCATACCACCTTGATAAAATTGTCCACCAACAGGAATCTGGTAATTTGGTGTGAATGACAAAATAGTGCCACTAGGATTAATACTGCCAGTGGAGGATGAGAAAGGTCCTCCAAAAGGAAATTGAGGGAGTGTCGGAATAAAACCAGGAAGAGAGTGCCCAGAAGAAGAGGAACCACCAGGAGAGCCGGATGGGTTTTGCGTAGGAGTGGGAATGGAAGCATTCAACACACGGTATCCAGGTGGTAGTGTTGGGGTGACGCTAGGCGTACGCGGTGTGCTGATGGGGGCAAGACTAACCGTGGTAATCCTGATGTGAACACTCGTAGTATCTGTGTGATGGGCCATTTCAATAAGGATGGTCAAGATGTGGTCAGATCACGGGGCGTCCATACCAGGAAAATAATAGGCAGTAGTAAACGGTACTGTCTCTAGGCTAGAGATTTCAGAAATCACAGGTGAGATGATGGTTTCAACTCCTGATCTTGCACCAAAAAGGTCCCATCTAAAAACGCCCGTAGACCAAAAAGGATCTTGGCCTTCGATTCCTGGAAAGGGTCCAACCGATGATCCAAAAGACACAACAACTAAGTCTCCGGAAGAATTCAGTCGCATAAACTGTCGCTCAGAATTGGGGTGAAGTCGAAAGTCCTCTCGAGTATTGGTAATTCGAAAATGTTCTAGAGAGTCAGTTCGTTCCACTTGTGGTGTGGTGACGTCTTGGACTTCACTCTGCTAAGGAGAGCCCTTAGGTGAACTTGTAGGAAAGGGTTGAGAACCTTCTAGATGCTCTGGAGATAAACCCTACATTCTACGTGAACGACATGGATGAGCTATTGTAAACGAGTGACAAACTTACAAAGAAAATCATATGGTCAACTTTGGTAAACAAACAACACGCGCTAGTAAACAAAATCTAGGAAACAATACCAAGCAAACAAGACCTTCTAATTCCGAAGTCACTAGTTGGTGATGAAATCCAACGTCGTAACAATGAGACGAGAAGGGGCTGGGCTAGGGTGGAAAAGTTACGCTGATGACCTGCTTAACAGACTTACACCCCGGTGCAAGCTCCCACACATAATCGTGGGTATACCCTCCAAGGAGCCCGAGTGAGTTTGGCCAACGTCGATTCCAGGTACCGTGAAGACTTGCCCCTTCACAGTCACCTTGTGTAAGACCCTAGAAAGATAGGCCGCTAAGGTT
>ML785881.1:427430-470077 GCA_009831015.1 Picea engelmannii
AAACAAAAATAACAAGCAGACCAAACTAGTCTTTTCAATTGCATGAGAAAAGTGATCTTTCAAATAATGAGCAAATGATAAAGACAAAGAAGCTCAACTTTCAACCGATCGTCGGTTCTTAACCAAACAAGCACACTCAGATTGCAAAATCAAAGAGTAGATCTTTGACGAGAAAAGTCAAGAAACGAAAGTCGAGAAAAATGGACAGGAAGAGCCTTTGATTTCCTAAGACTGTTTGTGCACAAAATACGAAGACAAGAAAACATCAATCGATGGTCCAAGAAGCTCTTTTCAGGCACCTATACTGATCTAGGCAGTTGAACATGCAAATATCTTAAATCCAAAATTTTGAATAGAGGTTTCACAGGCTAACAGTATTACACAGTGCGAGAATGGGTCATTCTCGCAGGCCAGCTTTGAGCAGAGTGCGAGAACCTCGCACTGGACCTAAAATCAAGGTGTGAACTCAATATATTCTCGCAGACCACTGTGGGGTGCAATTCGAGAATGTCTGAAACTAAGCAAATTTTTGGAAAAAGACAAAAAATTTGAAGAGGCCTCTGGACCCAGAGGGTCTATCAGGGTATCCTGAAGACTCGGAGATTGATATGAATGGAGAAAGGTAAGGTAAGAGAAAATGGCCAAGGAAAAACACCAAAAACCACAAAGAAAACGGGTTATCTCCCCAGTGGAGTCGCCAATTTTGTTATCGAACTAATCGGTAGGTGTGGACACTAATAGATCTCCCTAGATCCACCTAGATCTAGAACAAAACAAGACATGACATGACTCTTTCCCTAAGTTATGACCATTGAATTAGCTAGTAGGGAGGAACATGTAACTTACCTTTGTATCGCTTCCTAAGGTCTCTGTTGCTCCCACTTCGCTCCGATGCTCTCATGAGGTCAAGACAAAGACAACGCAAACCAACCAAAGTGAAGATAGCAAAATATATTCAACTGACAACTTATGTGTATGATCAAGGAATTACACAATAAAGTAAGGATAACTTTATGGGAAAAGGACATGCCACTGTATCATATTAATCGAAAGTAGAAGATACAACCCGATCACCTTGATGTCGCAAGATTCCTTTCGGTGGCTCTTGGCTCCAACACACACACACTTGCTCGATCCTTGTATGAAGAAGATCAAATCCCTCTTGATAGACTTGCTAGAGTCTCCAAGCTCCTGTTCAAGCTAGGTCCTTCACACAATTCTTTTCACCAATTCTCCAATGAATCTTGCTTAACATTTTCCATGAGAATTCCATCAATATATAAGAGAGGATGAGATGGTTACTTGGATAAGAATGATCCCACAATATCAGGGAAACCAGTACAAAGATAACCATTCGAATGCCAACCCATTCTCTAGAAGATTCCCTTCTAGAAGCATCGAGACTTCATCTTTCTCCAAGCTTTAGAACAAGTTTGCACCCTAGCTATGTAGCACAGTGCGAGAAGTTCGCACCCTAGCTGAAGGCAGCCTGCGAGAATGGGTCATTCTCGCACCCTAGGATATTAGCAACCTGCGAACTCTCTTCAAAAATATGTTTTCTGGGAAGAGATGAATGTCACTTTTCTCAAGAGAAAGTTCTTATTAGGAGTCTGAGTACACCATCATCAATACACCATCATGATGACCAAAATCATGGGTAACACTTGCCTTGCCTTGCCATGCTCGTGGTATAGTATGCCTTGCCTTGCCAAGCCATGGTATGGTATGGTATGGTATGGTATGCCTTGTCATGACATGCCTTGCCTTGCCAAGCCATGGTATGGTATGGTATGGTATGCCTTTCCATGCCATGCCTTTCCTTGCCTTGCCATGGTATGGTATGGTATGCCTTGCCATGGCATGCCTTGCCTTACCTTGCCATGCTCATGGTATGGTATGCCTTGCCTTGCCTTGCCATGGTATGGTATGGTATGGTATGGTATGCCTTGCCTTGCCTTGCCTTCCCTTGCTAATCCATGGTATCGTATGGTATGGTATGCCTTGTCATGCCATGCTTTGCCTTGCCTTGCCATGGTATGGTATGGTATGCCTTTCCTTGCCTTGCCATGGTATGGTATGGTATGGTATGGTACGATATGCCTTTCCATGCCATGTAATGCCTTGTCTTGCCTTTCCATGGTATGGTATGGTATGCCTTGCCTTGCCATGGTATGGTATGGTATGGTATGCCTTGCCTTTCCAAGCCATGGTATGGTATGGTATGGTATGCCTTGCCATGTCATGCCTTGCCTTGCCATGGTATGGTATGGTATGGCATGGTATTCCTTTCCTTGTCTTGCCTTTCCATGGTATGGTATGGTATGGTATGGTATGGTATGGTATGCTTTGTCATGCCTTGCCTTGCCTTGCCATGGTTAGCAAGGCAGGGCAAGGCAAGGTATACCATACCATACCATACCATACCATGGAAAGGCAAGGCAAGGCATACCATACCATGAGCATGGCAAGGCATACCATACCATACCATATCATGGCAAGTCAAGGAAAGGCATGGAAAATCATACCATACCATACCATGGCTTGGCAAGGCATACCATACCATACCATACCATGGCAAGGCAAGGCAAGGCATACCATACCATACCATACTAAGGCGAGGCATACCATACCATACCATACCATGGCTTGGCAAGGAAAGGTAAGGCAAGGCATACCATACCATGAGCATGGCAAGGCATGGCATCGGTAGGCATGACATGGAAAGGCATACCATACCATACCATACCATACCAAGGCAAGGCAAGGCAAGGCATGGCATGGCAATGCATACCATACCATACCATACCATACCATACCATACCATGGCAAGGAAAGGTAATGCATGGCAAGGCATGCCATACCATACCATACCATACCATACCATGGCAAGGCAAGGCAAGGCATGGCATGGCAATGCATACCATACCATATCATACCATACCATACCATGGCAAGGCATACCATACCATACCATGGCAAGGAAAGGTAATGCATGGCAAGGCATACCATACCAAGGCAAGGCATACCATACCATGGCAAGGCAAGGTGTGGCGAGTCATGCATGGCATGGTAAAGCAAGGCAAGGTATGGCATGGCAAGGCAAGGTGTGGAAAGGCATGTCATGGCAAGGCAAGGCATGGAAAAGGGAAGGAATGGAAAGGCAAGCCAAGGCAAGGAAATAAAAGGACAAATATAACCTCCCTTAAAACAAGTAATCATTAAATGAAAAGGGGCTAAAAATGTAAGCTTAAACTAGGGTTTAGATAACAAATGCATGCTGAAATGCAAGATGACACATGACATCCCTACAATATTCAAGACATGACAACCATAAAGGACTGAAAGTTATGACAGAAATGTAATAAAAGGTGTCGAGGTGTATTCCTAGGGATTAATTGTGAGGCATGGCATGTTTCTTTTTTTGTTATTCTTGTTTTATTGCAATCCGCATTTTGATTTGACCTTTTCCTTGCATAATTTTATGGAACATTATATGTATTGTTATATAGGTTAAAATGGGAAACTACATGACAAGACATGGGAAGCTACATGATAGTGGCATGGCATGGAAATGACATGCCATATCATGGCTTGGCAAGGCATGGCAATAACATGGCATGGAAATGGTAATAGCATGGCATGGCATGACATGGTTTAGAAATGGCATGGCAATGGCAATGGCATGGCATGGCTCAACAAGGCATTGCAATGGCATGGCATGGCTCAACAAGGCATTGCAATGGCATGGCATGGAAAAAGCAATGGCATGGCAATGGCATGGCATGGAAAGGCATGGAATCAGCATGTTTGTGGGATTTGGTTTGGGAGGGTCTTTTGTCTCCTTGTGTGCTCTAACCCAAAAATTGGGTATGAGTGTGCAATAAACTTTCATAGATGGTGAAGGGAAAAGAATAATGGCTTCAAGTCTCCCTGGAGGAATTTTGGTAGCATAGCATTACTTTCTATGGTGTGTCATGAAATGTAACTTCAAAACCTTTATTTGTAGATGGAAAATGATACACATTCTAAGATCTAGTTTCCATGTGAACTCTCTCATTCTATTGATCAAAATCAATAAGTTTAGTGGACATCATGGAAGACTGAATACATGTTATTAATAATTGATGGGTTTAACAAATTTACATATACCCACTACACAAGCTAAACAAACACGAGTGCAATAATGAGTCATTGATTCGTTTGTTTGGCATTTATGAAGGGTTACACATAAATCAAATGATTTTATATATGTCATGCATAGAAAGAGGGGAATAATGTGTGTGACCAAGAAAATGGTCAAATTATGGATTGAATCAACTAAGAAACTAACAACTAGGCTTCTCAAAGGAATGTCAAGGGAATACTAGAGAACAAAAAGGCTTTTATTGTGTATCTCTGTTAAGAGAAGAAGTTAGGGTTTTGTGGCATTTAAAACCCTAGTGCTACCTAATGTGCTTGTTATCGAGAAGATAGAGGGAGTTGATCTTGTACAATTGTGGGATACAAATGTAGGTTCCAAAAAAGACTTACCATTGTGTATGCTACCTTGTTGAAGATCTCTAACAGAGTCATCTATTGGCTAATGTTATCTTATGTTTTCCATCGCTAGGGTTTGAAAAGCCCGACTTCTAACAACTCCCGATAAGATATTGGAAGGTGCACGTACTTCATATTCTAAATATATACGAAGTGTTTGGGTTGCCCAAACGTTGTGTACTTGCATAATTGAATTTTAGCTTATGTCATCTTTGTAATTGAGTAATTATAGTACTAGTTATGGAGGTCAATTTGACATAACATTGCGCTGAGATTGTTAAGTGATTTACAATTATGTAGAAGATAAATGAGAAATTTATTTCTATAATAAATTATTGTAATATGTCATTTTTAGGTCATAATATTTTCAAGTGACCACTATTTGAGTGTGGATTGTCATTGGAGTTAGATGGAGATAATTCAATATGTAGTCCATGCATTGTTGGTTGTGAGTTAGAATATGGATATCCACAACATTCATGCAAATAATTCAAAAGGAATGATCTATTGATGATGTAGAGATACATTGTTCATTAACAAGCAATGCTACTTGAGAACCATTAATTGCTTATGGATTGAGCCCTTAGAAATCTTTTCCACCATAAGATATTTCTTAATGCATAATGCAAGTATTTATAATCACTTCAGAAAAAAAAAAAAACAAGGGATTAATACACATAAAATTCATATACTTTGGAATTCAAACACTTTGAAATTCATATATTCATCAACATAAAATGCAGAAACAATGAGATTCATAAAAAAAACATGCCATGAAATGTGTGTGTGTGTGTAGTCTAAATTGTTCATTTTTTACAAAATGGCAACTCGTGCCCAATATACAAAGCGACAACAAGTGCCCTAACATAAAAACATTCGTATGGTGGCCTAGATACAAAATGGCAATAGGTGGTCAATCATTGACCATTGCCACCCTCGCCACTCTCGAGAGCATCCTGGAAATAAATCTTTCTTCTCTTGCTCAAGGAAGCACCTCGAGATTCTAGGCATGGGTGTGCTTTGTCGCTCTGAAGACTGCACAAAGAATAAACATCGTTATAAGTTTTTTTCCTCCATGAATTAAAAAACATACAAAATGATACTTTGTAATTTAACCTAAGACAACTCAATGCATATGCTATTGTCAATCATGAGGGTATTACCCTCCTCCGTGACCCTAGTCTCTCTGCGATGCCACCCTGCATCAGTTACAAGGATCAAGTCAAGAAAATTAAACAAATATGAGTAAAATCAAATTTATGAAACATAAAAATTGTCCTCAATGCATTATCTCACCGTGAATATATCAGGCCTCGATGGAGATTCACTGGCAGATGGAGCACTAGGTTCTACAACCTGCTTTGAGACAACCTCTACTTTGGCAGTCTTAGTCGATGGGGTCGATGGAAATGCTGAGGGTCGACAAAAATGGACCTCCACGGGTTGTACAAGTGACTACAACTCCCTAGACCTGAAGAAAGGTAACCTAGAAGCAAGGCCTAGATGCTCAGGGAGTGCAATAGTACTATAGCTATCAAATATATCCACAACTTGCAATAATATTAATAAAATTGAACTATTAGTACCAAATCCTGTAGAAACACGAGAACATTAAAATTTGAGGATGACATAAAATAAATAAATGACTATGGTGAATTGATCATATGTGACACATACCCGCGTGTGGGGTGCACCCAATGAACAAGTTGCCTCTACTGTCACATCAGTGGTGGGGCTAGGCATTGATGCATCCATCAACGTAGATGGTCTACTACTAGGACGTAACAACTGCAAAACAACATAAATAAAATATCGATATAAATACACATAATACAAAATAAATATAGATACACATAACAATTAAGAACATAAAGAGGGTTACGATACTTACCTCCCCCATGAAGCTATGTTGTCCACTGTGCTCTATAGGCCCATAGCATGTATGCCCGCAACTCGAGCATCTGTGAGGTTCACATGGACGATTGTTATGTCCATGTTCCCTCTCATCACTGTAATCTGTCGTGCATGTTGAACCTCCAACGCCTTATCAATGTCACTGGCTGGCACCTCTTGTCGAGATAGTGCAACAAAGCTACCGTGTTGCACTAGGCTATGAGTCAATGATTAAATGGTTAGCTTTACATGTTTCAACCTCTCTGCAATAGGAGGATGCTAGGTAGGGGGGGTCAGGCCTTCACCTGGGGTGACAAGAACCTAACATGGGGTCATGCCTGGCATGTTCTTGGTCCTGTGTGGACCCTAGACCCACCCCCTAGAAGTATCAATTGTCAAAGTAGTTGACATGCTTACCCAAAATAAACTCAACCCATTATTTTCTTAGAAAATGTAAGGGCATCTCCCTGTTATTGCAGGGAGGTTTATCAAAAACCATATACCATCTATTCATCCAATTTTGACCAATCTGAGGATGGATGCACCAATCAATGGAGATGCATTTCTTGTTCAATGGAAGTTCTTGTCCAGTTATATGATCCTTAAAAATAAACAATAATTGTGGTTGTAAAATGCCTAGGTCTTTGACTTGGTTTCTGTCCAAACTAGTGTTGTAGTACTCATACATTCTTGCCCTATAATCATAAATAAAGGTCAATTTCCCTTGGGCACTTGTAATGGACTTCACAATGATGTCCAAAGAAGTGGCCAAGGAGACTCTACTAGGCTCTCTAGTGTCCCTTAATTGTTCCTCAAGGGTTCTTAATATAACCAACCCCTCATCAATTTGAGTGTTTACATTGGGTGGTTGTGGTGGGTTGGGGTTTTGATCTTCTTGGTTTTTTTCTGAGCGATTTTCAATGTCTTGGGGTTCCATTTTATTATTTATGTTGTAATTTAAAAGACATGGTATAAAAAAAATAAGATAAATCAAGCATACTTGGACACGATGGCAAGATCCTTCTTCCCTGGTTCCTCTCTAGCTCCTCTATTTGTTCAATGGGAGAAGAAACGCGAGCACGATTTGTGCACAATGACCACAAATCGCACTAGCAGACTCTTTACAAACTCTATCAGTAGGAACGTGCGCGTGTTCCTAAGAACACACACACGTTCTTGCCACTAAACCTACATGGAAAGCCTCGTGGTGGTTCAACCATCTCCAAACCTAAAGGTTTAGGAACACGTGCGTGTTCCTAAGAACGTGCACACATTCCTATTGCATGGCTTGCCACTTTTTTGGCCACAAACTTTGTACACTTACCCAAAAGAGATTGTCATACTAATATAAATCTAAATTTATTTATTTACCTTAAATCATACTTTATTTTTTTATTCCAAAGCCGAATTTTGTATTTTTATAATTTTTTCATGTAAATATTTATTATTATTATTTTTTGTTATGTACGTGAGAACATCTCCTCCATACTGCACAATCTCTTAGCACAATTAATATTAAAGCACACACACACACATATATGAGTCTTTCCCCATTGAGAGCACAACTATGATTAGGTACTTAATGTACAAGAACAAGATAAACAACGTCACCAACAACTCAAGTCAAGATGACATAATGATACCAAGTCTTGGCTAAAGCATTGGGGAATAAAATAAGTTATTCTACAAAATACTGATGATAACAAAAATATTGTTCAAGCTAAATTTAAGGAGAATATATGGTGCACAATCTCTTGGCACAATTAATATTAAAGCACACACACATATATATCAGTCTTTCCCCATTGAGAGCACAACTATGATTAGATACTTAATGTACAAGAACAAAATAAACGACATCACCAATGGCTCAAGTCAAGATGGCACAATGACACCAAGTCTTGGCTAAAGCATTGCGGAATAAAAAAAGAAGTTATTATGCAAAATACAGATTATATTAAAAATATTATTTAAGCTAAATTTAAGGAGAATATATGGTGCGATAACGAATAAGGAGATAAAAGAAAATTAAGATATTGTAAGGAGGTGATTAACCCTAATCTTGAAAATCAAAAGTATCTCTTTGTTTTGACTAAAATTAAAAAGTGAATCAATATTGATAAAATTAGAACTAATTCTCATCAACTACATAGTGAAACTAGGTGTTGGACAATTCCCAAAGCACCATGGCATGAAAGAATATGTCACCTTTGTGACAACAAGAAGGTTGAAGATGAAAAGTACTTTCTCTTGGAGTGCCCTGAGTATACCCAAAATAGATCTCAATTTCAAAATATCTATCATAATACCGACCTTCTTAACCTTCTAAGTCATCAAAACTATAGTGGTCTTGGAACACTTCTCCTAATGATTTTTAAGCATCGAAATAACGTTATAAGGAAATTTAAGTAATCTCTTACCTTTCTTAAGGTCCAATAGACCAATTTTAGTCTTAGTGATGGTTAACCATCATCATCTATTTCAAAATTACAAGATTATTATTAAAAAACATAAATATTTTTTCACACATCCAAAAAGATATAAAATTACATTAAAAAAGAAGATAAAAACGATGTTGAATCTTCTGAAAATACACTATATGCAGGGTTTTTTCCAAATAGATTGTTTTTTAACAAGTAAAATATCAATGAAATCACGAAAGATGGTTATAATTACATGCGTATAATGAAAGGTAGGCTATTTATCACCTAGGTGACAAATGGATATAACATGTCGGTGATAGTACGTTAAAAAGCAATAAAATCATAGGCCAACTCCATCACGTAAATAACTTTTTGCATGGTCTTATTCAAAAGTTTATAAATTTTAACTATACATTAGCATGATAAAACCCACATTAATGCCATAATTATTAAAGTTAATTAATTAACTTATATACATTATTGTTTTACTTATTTAAGATTTCAAAATGGCATTGTCTAGCTGTTCTACGAAATGGTTTTTTTTCGTTGGAATCCGGTAATATAAATTTACACGAATCATTATTTTTTGTTGTTCAAAATCCATTTATGAATGCATAAATAGATTCAACATGCTGAAAAACCCTAGGTCACTCAAATTATATAGACATAATCCCTCAAATCTACGAATCTAACAATTTCTCGTCGGATTTCGATCAAATGTCCCCAAAAAAATCATCATTTCATAGAACGTTTAGTCGACTACTTTCAAAATAAACTTCATATTACAAAGATGATTTGGTGATTTTAACTACTAAACTAGTTAAATACAATATTATTTTGTTTTATTTAATATGAAAATCCATTTTTTGGCATTAAATCCGAGTGACTTAGGTTTTCCTGTGTTGAAGTGTGACGTTGAATCATTATTATAACAATATATTGTTTTATCATTAAATCACAACATAATCAACTAATATAATATATAAATACTTCCTTGTATTGAGTGTTGGGGTATGTTTAAACATTGAGTTTGGTGTTTGTCGAGGTGAAGGATGCTTGTCTAGTCAAAGGATAAGTGGTGATAGAGGGGCATGATGTTGAAGCATTTGAAGGAGTGGGGAGGGATGGAGAAAGCTACCATCACTTGGTTTTTCTTTTCAACCATTGGCTATCATCACTTGATTTTTCTTTTCAACCATTGGCTATCATCACTTGGTTTTTTCTTTTCAACAATTAGTTTACCAACGTGTATACAAATTAACCCATTTTGTTTTAAGGAGAATGATGAGAATAAACCAATTAGGGCTTGAAAGAGTTATGCAAGTTGGAGGAATTCCCCAATCTTAGGTAGTTAGAATTCGGTGGTTTAGAGAAGGTTGAGTTTTAACAAGGGATGGGAAACATTCATAGGATACAACCATATCAGGTGTGGGAACCAAAACTCTCTTCTCAAGGCATAAGAGAAGAACTAAGTTTGGCACCTCGAAGAACTGTAATGGAGGTCGATATATTGAACAACCTACTCCTTATTGAGAGAAATTCACTACAAAGGTGTTTGATGTGTGGAGCTGACTGTAGAGTGGTTTAGGGTAGATCACTTCTAGCGGAGGGATTTTCCCCTTAGGCTCTTAATAGTTTTTATGAGATACCAGTGGTGGAGTTAGGCATTATTTCTCTGTTCTTTGGACTGGAAGATGTTTAGCCTTTGGTTAGGGGTGAGAAAGTCACCTTCCCTTTTTTAGCGGAGGTCCTCGTTTTATGTATATGTAATTTAGATGTAATTTTCTGCCATTTTTCTCTAGCCCTTTTATTGCTCCTGAGCTTCAAAGTTACCTATTCTTTCTGCGTTGTTTTTTTAGCGAAGTTTTTTACTAGTTGTTGATGGGACGCAAGGTTATGGGGTGAGGTGAGGTGTGGTTATGTCCATTAAATCCTTCCAGGTGTTATTTGGCAAGTCTTGTCTGTCAGACGTCTTTGGACTACTCCCGAGACGGGAGGCCTCCTCACTATCTAAATTCTTTATTACAGTGGGGAGTAGGCATCTGGTAGTTGAGGTGAGTTATTTCTATAGGGTTAGGTGGCAGACTTAGTTTTGAGGGAGAAGCTTATGAATGGAAGCTAAGGTCAGCGCATTAATGAGTGTGGCTGATGAGGCTATCTGGCACAATGTCGGTCTTTTCACATAGGTGGACGAGCTCAGTGCAAGTACGTCAAGGAAGAACTGGCAGCATAATGCATCTCCTTCGCTACCTAAGTTAGGTGTATTGCTCCGAGACAAGCATTATTATCCATCTCCGGAGCCCTTCTCATCTCGAGTGTGCACTGTGACTGGTATTGAAGGCCAGGGAGTTAGTAGGGAGGCTACTGGAGCTTGGCCTAAGGGGGTTTCTGGATCGAGCTCACATGGGAGAACTATCAAATGAGCAAAGTCATGGAGTACCAACCGAACAAAGAACAGACTGGTTATGGGGTCAGATGTTGGGCTTGAGGACATTTGCACACTGGCATTAACGGTTTTGGTGGGGTGCCTATCCTATCGGTCGTTGTGTAACATTTATTTACCTGTTTGGGTTGAGGAAGCCTAGTCTCAGATATTGAGTTATACTCCTAAGATCCTTTACTTGACGAGTGGCTAGCTCGGTTTCCATTTTAATAAACCAGAAGACACTATCCTCATTCTTGAAAAGTTGTGGATGGTGGACGGTTGCAACCTTATGATCAAACAATGAAGGGTGGGTTTCAATCCACGCAAAGACTATTTCCAGCGCAGAGATTTGTGGGTCCTGCTTCCAGGTTTGTCGCTCCAACTTTGGAATAAAAAATTTCTAGAAGCTATCGGTAACGATTTGGGTAGGTTTATTAAGGTGGATGACTTACTGATGAAAGCTTCGGACATAAGGTTATGCAAGGTCTTAGTAGAGATAGATATTCATGTTGGCCT
Organism: Picea engelmannii; assembly: GCA_009831015.1. Classification (NCBI taxonomy): domain Eukaryota; kingdom Viridiplantae; phylum Streptophyta; class Pinopsida; order Pinales; family Pinaceae; genus Picea; species Picea engelmannii. Next base: position 439,224 of record ML785881.1, read on the forward strand.
ACTGGAATCTCTTGAGATCGAGTGGAGGGGACACTTGCTGATCCAGAGGCTTGATTACCTTGGTATACCTTTCATATGTTCTCATTGTCGTAGGACGAGGCACCTGCGCAGGGAGTGCAGGGGACCCATGGAAGAGGATGATTTGGAGGATTCCTTACTTTGACATCTGACTCGGAAAGATATTACAATGGTGGACTCGACAACTTGTGGTTGGTTTACGTCAACACCAGAGCCTCCCTCTCCTTTAGCGCCTAGGGACACCTTCGTGGGTAAGTTGAAGAGCATCTGTCCTTTACTTTTTTCTTCTTTGTTTGTTTGGGAAAAGGATTTATTGGACTCGGCTTTTGGGGTGGATGAGGATAGCAGGTCATCTTCCCCCATTGTTCCGACCTTTGTTCCTTTGTTTGTTGGTATGGGAGGGGTATCTCCTATCTCTATCACTCTGGGTGGGGAGAATGGGTTGGAGCCTAGGGGTGATAGTTTTCTGCCTTCTTCCCCCTTGGAGAATGCACTTCCTTGTGGAGCTTTTGCTTCTTCTTGTGATCCGAGGAGGGAAAGTAGTCTTAATTCCGAGCACCTATCTTCTGACCCGAAGGGATTCGGGATGGATAAGGCCCCTAATATTGTTTCATATTTGACTTCTCCTATCCTCTCAAGATTTAGAGAACCAAATCTTAAAGAAAACTCCCTAGGTGATGTTTTAGAGTCTTTGGTACCTACCATTAAAGAGGTCCAACAACCTGTACCTATTCCTACTTTTCAGGGGAGAACTGTTGTTTGTTTGAAAAGTTCTAGTCACTCTGTTGGTCAGTTGCAACGGTCGGGGGAGGGTTCTTTTAATGATTTTTCTTGGACCAGAGGGTTGGGATTAGAAATTTCTCCTATTAAAACTCAAAGTGCTAGAAAAAAAGCCATTATTGTACCTGCGACACCGGATCTATTTTTTGCAACTACTTCAGACATCAGGGCACTTAGAGGCATGAAATCCCTAGCTAGGGAGAAATCATGGTTCTTCTTTCCCTTAACATTAGAGGGGTAGGGCCCCCCTGAAAGTTTACTCCATGCGCAGATTGCTTTCTAGAACTCTACCTGACATTATGTTTCTGCAAGAGAATTTGGTGGATGCACAAAAGGCTAGGTCCTTTATGTATTCACTTCACCCTAAGTATTTTATATGTGCTATGAGCTCTGTAGGCAAGTCTGGAGGCCTACTGGTGGCTTGGGATCCTTTAAAATTTGACCTCTCTCCTTACATAAGCTGTGGTGGTATATATTTGGCAGGTACTCTTCTAGAGAAAAAGCAACTGATATCCTTTCTAAATATTTATGGGCCATGTGTTGACAAAAGATATTTTTGGACTAAAGTGGTTGACAGTGGCATACTAGCACATAATAATCTTATAGCCATTGGGGACTTCAATCTTACTATGAGTATCAGGGAAATTTGGGGAGAATCAACACAACCGAATCCATTGATAGATTTCTTTAAGTTAATGTTTATGGACACATGCTTGGTGGATATTCTCCCTGATGTGCTTGCGCTGACATGGAGGAATGGTAGAGAGGGCTCGGATAGCATCTCTAAAAGGTTGGATAGAGTCTTCGTATCAGCTAAGTTTTCGAAGGTTTTTGGTCGTCATCGGTCTTGGGTTGCATATCCTTTTCTATCAGATCATGCACCAGTCATGCTTCAGCTAGGTCAAAGCATTCATACACCAGCCTACCCGTTCAAATTAAATCCGATGTGGCTACATGATTTGGAATTTTCCCATATTGTTCATGAGACGTTGAAGGACCCGTCCTTTCTACCAGAGATAAAGGTTCATAAGAGATTGGTTGCAAAATTAAAATTGATCAAGTAGAGAGTTAGGAAATGGGCCTAACAACAAAGAACTCAATTTATTTTAAAACTAGATAAGCTGGAGGAGGATCTATTGAGGTGTTATCAGGAGAAATACAGGGGTTAGTTAAGTAGGGAGGTCGAGGAACATGTCAATTCCTTAGAAACAGAGCGGAGTAATCTTTTATTGGCAGAGGAAGAACACTAGAGATAGCGGAGCCGAGCTACCTAGCTCAAAAGTGGCGATTAGAACACTAAATTTTTTCATCATTTTGCGAGCTTCAGAAGAAACATAAAACACCTCTGGGAAGTACAGGATGAGAATGGCCAGATCCATTCGGGCAATGAGGCGATCTTAGCAGAGGCTCTCAGATTTTTTAAAGGTTCTTATGTAGAGGTAGAGACACTTATTGCAGATCGGGTCTCCTTAGCCAACCTCTTCCCTCGCTTTGTTTCTGAACAAGACACTCTTCACCTCGAAATTCTATTTAATAAGGAGCAGTTATGGGATGTTCTTAAAGCTTTTACTAAAGACAAAAGCCCAGGACCTGATGGTTGGACGGTGGAGTTTTTTATCCACTTTTTCGATTTGGTGGGGGATGAGTTGTTGGATGTGGTAGAGGACTATAGGAGCAGGGGAGTGGTCACTAACGCTTTAAACTCAACCTTTTTGGTCCTCATCCCAAAATTCAACAAGCCTACGACCTTTGGGGATTTCAGATCGATTTCTCTGTGTAAATTGTGCTACAAAATTATAGTGAAAATTATTGCAAACATGACCAAACCAATTCTATCTCGAGCCCTCTTGGAAGATAAATTGGGGTTTTTAAAAGGGAGAAAGATTCTAGATGCTATCAAGACGACCCATGAGTGTTTACACAACATTAAGTGAAAAACATTATAGGCCCTGATTCTGAAGCTTGACTTAAAAAAGTCATATGACTATATCAATTGGGATTTTCTTAGGCTGATATTAATACAATCGAGGTTTGGTTTGATGACTACCAATTGGATCATGAGTTGTGTGATCAGTGCAACATATGCAGTCCTGATTAATGGAGAGACACCATCCTTTTTTCAGAGAGGTAGAGGGTTGAGACAAGGATGCCCCTTGTCTCCATTATTATTCATTTTGGTAATGGAGGGCCTTAGCTTATTGTTAAAAAAAGGGCAGGCAAAGGGGAATTTAACTGGCATCAAGTTTTCCAGAGTCATAAGGATCCTAAATCTATTTTTTGTAGATGATGTTCTATTAATGACCAGAGCTTCTTTAGTGGAATGGAATGTGATTGATGAGCTTATAAATTTTTTCTTCCATGCATCAGGTTTGGAGAGAAATCTGTCCAAAACTACTGTTTATTACTCTGGCATACAAGGTGAACGCAACTTTTATGGATTTCTTCTCGTATAAATTAGTGGATCTCAAGGTCGGATCATACCTAGGATATTTGTTGAAAGTTGATACTTATAAATTTGAGGATTGGCTATGGCTTATTTCAAAGTATGAAAAAATGATAGATCATTGGTGTAAGAGGTGGTTATCCCTTGGTGGGCGATACATACTCATTAAAGCAGTCCTGGAAAGTCAACTGGTATATTGGATGTCTGTGGAAATGATTCTGAATTCAGCACTAAGCAAGATAAGACAACTTACTTTCAATTTCCTTTGGTCAGGCTACAATGGTAAAAATCATCTTCACCTCTGTAGGTGGGAAGACATAGCTAAACTGAAGATTTGTGGAGGTTGGGGCTTGAGGAACATTTTTATTTTTGTTAATGCTTTGGCGACGAATACTCTGTGGCGAGTATTGATGAAGCAAGGAATCTGGCACTCCTTCATCAAAGATCAATACTTACCCTACACTTCTGTAGTCACCTGGTTTAGATCAACCTCTTCTAGGACGACAGTTGCTTCAACGACCTGGAAAAATATTTTGAAAGCCTTACCGATCATAGAGAAATGGTTGAGCTAGAGTCTGGGATCAGGACAGTCGATTAGTATTGGTAAATAGATGATTCTGGGTCTGGAGCCCTCTGCTCTCCTGTCTCTAGCGCTCATTACAAAATTAACTCAAAGAAATAGTATTCTTCTATATCAAGCTAGTGGAGGGACACGGTCTGGCTCGAATGGCACACTCTGGAAAGATAGTCATGAACTTGCACTCCCAGGGGTTTTGGCTACCGAATAGGAAGGATACTACAGGGTTTAATCAAGATCTGGTATATTTCTGTAGGACAAAGATGATGAACTTTTCTGGAATGGAGGTGACCAATATGGTTTTTTAACGGTGAAGAATGTATACAAAGGCATTGTGAGGATAAAGTGGCCGATCCAATTAGGGGGGTGGAGAAAATCTTTCTGGACTTGGCATATTGCTCTAAAAATTAAACTTTTCTTGTGGCTTGCAATGGAAAATAAGATTCTCACTTGGGACACTCTACTTTCCAAGGGTTAGGAAGGGCCTAACTACTGTTTATTATGTACTAGGGGACCAGATTAAGTTAGTTCTTTGATGATCACCTGTGTATTTACTAGGCAAGTGTGGTCTTGTATCTTAAAGGTCATAAAAATAATAAATGATTGGGAGGGCACTAACCTTATTAAGTGGATCTCACAGTCTTCAGAATTTGCTACTCTGTCAGCTATAATTTGCTGGAACATTTGGTTGGAGCGTAATAGAGCCATATTTGAGGATACAAACCCAACTATTGAATCGATTGTCTTTAAGTCTTGTGGCTCTTTTAATAAACCATCAATGACTATGAAGGTGGCTCTTCCTCGAATCATTCAGTCTATTCAATTGACAGGGGAAATTGTGGGTTTTTTTTATGGAGTTGTGTTAGCAAATGGCACAAACAGTGGGGTTGGGGGTGTGATTAAACTTAGTGATAAATCCTCCATTACTTGGACTTGTAACTGTGGCCCTAGCACCAACACAAGGGCAGAATTCCTAGGAATCTAGACAACTCTCCTACCAGCCACAAGATTGCATATCTATAATTTACAAGTTCTGGGAGACTCAAGAATAATTATTGACTGGTGATACAACAAAGGGAAGCTATAGGTAATTGCTCTAAACGATTGGAAGGTCTGATTTAGAGATCTAATCCAAATTTTCAACAAGCTCAACTTTAGCCATATCTACCGAGAATTGAATATGGAGGCTGACAAACAATCAAAAAAGGCGCTCAAGATACCAGAAGGAAAAATATACTATTCACAATGGGAAGATGGAAATGAAGGGCCTACCTTGGCTATAAATATATGAATTATTATAGATAAGCTACTTTTGGAGTTAGGAACTTTTTGGTATTTTTGTTTATGGTCAATGTCTTGTACTCGAGGTTAGGATTGCCTCTACACTATAAGGGAGAGTAAATGATGAGATTTTTTGTGTGAGACAGAATATATCGGATACACGTGTTGTCTGAGTAGGAGGGAACAACAAAATTTCCTGGAAATTTTGGACATTATCAGCTACTGTAAACAATTATATATTTTATATAATGAGAAATTTTTCAGTTGGAAAAAAAGGTAGTTAGAATTCATAGGATGAATGAGAATGTAGTTTTCTTATTCTTTTGGTTAATTTTATTTGGACTTAAAAGAGTTATGTAAGTTGGAGGAACTCCCCAATTTAAGGTAGTTAGAATTCATGTGATGAATGAGAATGTAGTTCTTTTATTCCTTTGGTTAATTTTCTGTGTGTTTCTTTGAAGGGTTTATATATCCTTAGGTGTGGTTGAGCGTGGATGAGATCATTGGGAAGTTCATCGGTCTATGTTTAGTTCGTAGATGTTTTGGGGGAGAGCTCATATCAGTTCACTTTCAGTCGTTGACAATGACAATTCCTTGCTAATTGTAGTTTGTTGCATATAATTTGTAGGAAGTAGGTTCACGTAAATAAAAGACAATGAGAAATGAGAACAAATTGAGCGTGTAGACAAGAAAAATGCAGTTTGACTTGGAAGGCCACAAACCTGCAGGAATCCAAAGGAGAAGGGACCTCAACAAAAGCAAACTAGAGCTCACTTGGATGCCATGGATGCAACATATAGATACCATAGGAGGTTTTATGCCTCAAATGAGGAAGTGGAAAGAATAGAGAATTCAGTTAAGGAAAAAGAGGAGTAATACTTTCATGGAGATCGTTGACGCTAAGCTCTTGAACTAGGTTGCAAACATAACTTTTTTCTAGAATTTAAGACACCAAGTACCTCAAATTGGTGGAACTCTACTAGCAAAACAAATCATTTTATAGGTTGTAGAAGAAAAAGGGACACAACAACCCATTCCAGACAAATTGGACTTTTTAGATACAAAACATAAGGCATTGGTCAAAGTCGTATGGAGAATTGAAGTGGTAGTGGAGGAGCCAAATGAGGATAGCTAAACTCCAAAAATAGAGGCTCAAGCATCCATAACAACTCATTCAATCTACATAGAGGGTCAGGACAAGTAACACCAATTACAGGGCTTTGTTTTTTTGTTTATCTTCTCAATCTATCTTAGAATGGCCAAATCTTATATTAACTACTTTAATAGAAAGTTGTTATATGATAATATGAATAACTTTTATTATTTATCCTTGAAAATAAAAATTAAAAAATATAATATAAATAATTATACAAATAATTTTGGCAATTACAAACTAAACTTTCTAAACTTCAAACTTAACATTATATAATATTACTCAATAAGTAATTACTTTAATATATATAAACATATATTTTTATATAATTTTGACAATTACAAGCTAAACTTTCTAAACTTTAAACTTAACATTACATAATATTAATCAATAATTAATTACTTTAATATATATAAACATATTTTTTTATATAATAGTAATCACTAAGTAATTGTTTTAATATATAAAAACATGTTTGTATATAAATCAACATGTTAAAGTATTTGTCGAGTGTCTCATCATTAAATTCACAATACAAACTTGCCTAGCATTATGATTAACGTAAACCTACACACTCAGATTAAATTCACTTTCAAACCATCCATATCTTTATGGTTTTGAATGAAATCTTTATACCCTCACACGTGAATAATGACTTCGTTGGAAATTTGTACGTGAGATAAACATGGATAGTGACTTGGTTGACAATTTGTATGTTAAGATAAACGTGGACAGTGACTTGGTTGACAATTTGTATGTTAAGATAAACGTGTACAGTGACTTGGTTCGGAATTTGTATGTGAGATAAAGATGCTTACTGACTTTTCTTAGAATGCCTCTTCCTTAACATCAAAGTTGTTGATGGCCCCAATCTTCAAATGGATAAATGCGTTACACCATCAATTTTATTATGTGATGTTACTAATGTTACGAAATTCAAAGGTTATTATTTATTGTCTATATAGTTTTACATCTTTTTCAATGTGACTCGCACCATCAACTTTATTATGTGTGATGTTCCAAAATTAAAAGGTTATTATTTTTTAATGTGGGTACTTTTTTTTTATATCTTTTCCAATGTGACTCTCTCTTTTGTTGTTTCCAAAAAGTTCTTAAAAGGTTATTATTATTTAATGTGGATACGTTTTTTTATATCTTTTCCAATATGACTCTCTCTTTTGTTGTTTCCAAAAATTTCTTAAAAGGTTATTATTATTTAATGTGGATACGTTTTTTTATATCTTTTCCAATGTGACTCTCTCTTTTGTTGTTTCCAAAAAGTTCTTAAAAGGTTATTATTATTTAATGTGATATGTTTTTTTATATTTTTTAAATGTGACTCTCTCTTTTGTTTTGTTGTTCTCAAAAAGTTCCCGAAAAGTTCAAAGTGAACCTTTTTCGTTTTTTTTCTAAAAAAAATTTATCTCAAATTTATGTGAAATATAAATTTTTTTACACTAAGAAACAGTTCCAAAACAGTCCAAAGCGTTGAACTTTTGGTCAGGTGTGACTACGTTGAAGGCATGTCATAATGGTTAAGTTTTACTTAATACTTGGTCGTCTAAACACAATATACTAATATTTTTTTTTAAATGTTAATTTATTCTTTTAATATGTATATTTTTTCAATATGTTTTTTCCTTTATTCATCTACTTGTCCTTATTTCCCCACAGCAGGACACATTGAAATCTATATACCATTTGTTCCTTTGTGGAAGTTGATGTTAGTATGGTTTCGAACACCTCTAGCCACATGCGAAGCAAGTCTCACGATCGCCTTAGCATCGTAGGGTTCTTGTACGATGGATTGGAGAGCAGGATTGTGGCCACGTAGGGTAATATATATATATATATATAAAGAAAGGGTATAAACAATGTCTATACATATAGAGAGGGGATCTCTAACCTAGCATATATTGAATTGAAAATTAATCAATGATAAAGCTTAATATAATTAAGGATAGTAAGGCTTGTGTGTGGTGTATTGTCTTTGTTTTATTTCATTGTGTTGATGGTAACCATGTGTGACATTCAACAATCACAAAAGTAGCATAATTTTGTAGAGCAACGCAATATTTTGGGTATGTTATTGCCTCCTCTTCATTTATTTTCCACTTGTCCTTGTCTTTGCATTCATCTTTACATATATTGTCATAGCATTCAAGTAACACTTGTGGATGCACTCATCCTCGCATTTATTGTCATCATTCTTCCATTCATATGTGTTCATAAATGTAATTGATTTTTCATCAATGCTACCATAGACAACTTCTTTGAGCTTCATTCCATGGAAATCATCATGGCTAGAGCTTTCAAACCATTTTTTTTTTGTAGATTCTTTGCATTATATCGTTAGTTATTCCAAGCTAAGATAGATCCTCATATATTGCATTTTCTTAACGAAAAAAAAAATTACTAGTACAAACAATATTCACATTCCAAATACAATAGGATTCTTGTTAAAGTCATCACCAACATAACATTCTTTATTGTTTGTGTTTCTTCGACAACTTCATAACTCAACTTTACAACTCAATAATCCAAATTTTATAAAGATTACCTACATTTCATATTTACATGGCTCCAAATGACCAATGACAAAAATCTAGGATGGAGAGATAGCAAGGTGTCATACTCAACCCATTTAGACGAGTCTCGACAACCTTGAAATTTTTTAGACCAAGGGTTGCATGTTCGATTTGCTTAGGGCTTGATTTTAGGTTGGGATAGCACTTAATTGGCATATTGTTGTCCTTAATCCAACAAAAAATCGCTAAAAAATGTATCATGTCCACAATAGTGTATCAACACTTCAAGGAAAATATTACAAATAGCCCTGATCAAAATTCAAGCATGAATTCCCTTACTTTCACCCTTAATTGGCCTTATGTTAGATTTTGGATATTGTCATGGGATTGTGGGAAGGGATTGAGCGTCAATGGCCTTTTTGGTATAGTCGAAGAAAATCAACATGAGAGAGATGCCATCCCCAAGTGAATGATGTATTCTTAACATTGTGCTAGGCTTTGCATCCTTCAATCTAACATGCAGAAAATGAATTTGCCACGATGGCTTAGAGGGATCTAGGTGAGGGGTTGTTGCCAATTTGGCTACATACCCTAGAATATTATCAAATTATCCCATGACATATTATCTAGCTTTAACTTATATGCAAAAAATAGAGTTCTCCCAAATTAGTTGTAGTATAGCTTTCATTGCAATGCATACATGTTTAACATAAATTCTTAGATCTAGCAATGATTAGCGACAAAAGTTGAAACCTATCAATGAGCATAATGGGTGAGTCTTCCTTGTTTAAAAATGTGGATTTAATGGCCACAATTCATTTGGTTTTCTTAATACTTTAATAGCACAGTTACTTGAACTATTTGATTTGACATTTCGCGCTCCTTCATCTTTGGTCAGATATGTAATGCAATGATTTCTTCCAATATTTATCTCATACAAAGAATATTTTTGTCTAGATCTCTAAAAACTAATTGATTGGTGGTTCATAATTTCTCCATTATCTCCTTCACAAGCCTAGCCAATATTGAACCCTTAGAACCTTTAAGCTCATGAAGTTGTCTTTGAAGGGTGTTGGACATTGATCAAGGACATAAGAATTATGTTTACCCACATATATACACAACTATATATTTATAAAAAATTATAGTTGAAACTTTAAATATTTATTATTTATATAAATTTTATAGTTTACAAATAAATTTACATAGTAAATGTTATATAATTACGTCGAAGATGTTCTTTAGGGAGAGGTTTTCGCCCAGTTTTTGTCGTCTGTCCATGGCCTTTGAAAGCATGTCACGTGTCACCCTTATCCTTCCCTCGACCGCCTTTCTATCACCCTTATCCTTCCCCTGCTCCACACTCTTCCTCCTCAACGCTCTTCTTCCATATGCTCGTTTGTGTGTGAAGCCTGCCACGAGTCAATTGAGCCCAATGGATCTTGATGGTTTCCTTGAACGTCTTTGTTTATTGTTTCTTTCTTTGCAATGGTTGGCCTTGTAGTTTCACCGTTGGATTCATGGAGGGGTCTGTTGCGTGCGCCGTTATTCCCAAAACCCCAACTTCCAAACCCTAGCTTTCCATCACCATTGAGACAAGTCAGAATGATGGGAGGCAACCCTCGCACATTCCCTGGCAGAGTGACCAAATGGCAGTGGAAGAGAATGTAAGAGAAGAAATCCAAGTAGCTCCTCAAAGCCTGCCTCCTGAGAGAAAACCAAGTCTACGAAATGCAGAAGCGAGCAGAGCTCAGAGAAGGCACGACCAATTTTGAAAAGCCATGGGAAAAGCCTGCCCAAGCCCCCACTTTGTTAGTCGTTACGGACGACCAACAACTTAAGGCCTTGGCTGACAGGTTTCAGAAGCCTAGAGGAATCGATCTCTGGACCGAGAAAGACAAACCGAAAAGCCTCACTTTTAATGGGAATCCCTTCGTTCAGAGCACGACGCCCTACACTAGGGTTGTTCATAGCATCATTTCTGGCGATGCTAGATCCTCCTGCTCACAACAGGTGAGTGGATCAACTCCGCCCAGACAGAGGTATGATTCTTCATCCTCTAATCAACAACAATCAGACAGAAACTCCATAATGACAAGGAGAATGAGAAATGATAATAATAGTCAGAAAACAACTGATTTCTCTACAAAGCGCCAAACAAAATTGCTTGTGGGTTCTAATTTGGCAAAAGGTGATGATTCATATACTGTCGATGCGGTGTATGGCATTAGTTCGAACTCAAGACATCACAAGGAAAGAGATTCAAACGCAAGACCTGGAAAATATTCTCAAAATCCTTGAAATTCGAACGCAAGAAGTGTTCAAAACCCTTGGGATTTGAATGCAAGCCCTGATAAATATTCTCTTGTATTGCTTTTTTTTGTTGAATTACTTCCTCTATTTCTAATGATTTTGATTTCATCACCTAAACAATCGATAGTGTGTTCAATGAACATAATAAATTCACCCCAATTCATTACTTTCCCCTCACTAATCGTCCCTCCTAACAATAACATCGTTGACACCATTTATTGTTTATACATTTACCAGGGGAATCATAAGCTTCCGAATCAAAACGTCCATCTCGTAAATATGGGGTCTTAATTGTTGTAATCAACATAAGTTTCCTTTTATTTCATCAACTTGAGTTATGTTTTCCAATTCGAAGCTTCACATAAAAAGATATGCATCTTGCATAGTAGCTACGCCTTCTCTAGGAAATTGTGAGAATTCTTCTATTTTTTTATTGTCATCAGTGTCATTGTTTTGGAAGTTGATTGTAAATATTTGTAGTCTACTCAATGAATAGCTCAATGAATAGCTGGCATTCAGCTTATGACAAACAGGCGGGAAGTGCCAATGTATGCTAATGGCCTCTTCACTCGAAGATAACGCTGACCGATTAAGGTTTTCAGAGTTTCTCTTTTACAATTTCGTGGCCCTCTGTATAGATATCGTGTGCTCTTTGCACAGATTTTGTGTGATTTTTATAAAAGAATTCAAATGGATTGTAAGGCACCCCTCCCACACAGGTGAAGAAAAGAAACCATTCAAGTTTCCTGCGCTCGATCTATATGAGCGGTAGGTTAAAACCCTAACACTTCCTCAGTGCGAGCTACGAGTTTTATTTCATGCCCAAGATTGTCTCGATCCCAATCACGTGTGCATAAATCACAAATTTGATTTCATGTGTTTGTTGTTAAGTTCGTCGATTGCCGGAGGACTTTCGATTTTTCTTGTCGATCGAATTCGCCTTAGTTTCCCTTATTTCCTCCGCAAACATTCGGGAAAGGTCTTGTTATGCTCGTCGAAGGCAAACCGGTAGAGTTTCTTTCGTTTCCGTCGAAATACATCGGAGCCCCAGTCGTTAACTTCACCGAAGCAAGTTGAAGCACTTACTTCTAACTCTGTCGCGTGCATCGAAGAAGTTTCTACCAATTCTGTCGATAAGCTTCAGAGTCGTCGGCTCTAAATTTGCCGATGTGATGACTTTGAAAAAAATTCAAAATAACTATGGAGTTCGCTTTAGCATACTTCTTTTAAGTTTTCCTATGAATTCAACAGTCTTCCTACTAAGGGGACTTGCTCTCATGTCCATCGATGACATCAACGCACTTGCTGCTAACCTCACCGATTGGTCGGAGGGATTTTCATGAACACTGCTGATGAACTTCGGAGAAGTTATCTTCAATTCTGCCGATGAATTTCGGAGCAGCTTCTTTTATCTTTGTCGTTGTTCATTGGCAAACTTTGTATTAACTTTGTCGATCAGGGTTTGAGTCCTTCGTTTTATCTTTTTGGTTGATTGAGTGAATTTCTTGTAAACCTTCTAATGTGTAGTTTTCATTTAATGTACCTTCCAACCAAAGAAATTTAATGTACCTTCCAACCAAAGAAAAGGAACATTATGTTATAAGCAACTTTGAAAATATAATGACCATCTCTTTACACCTGTTCAAACTTAATCAATGCCAATCAAACAACCAAAATGCCTCTTCACATTATCAATTTGCCAATTTTAACAAGGTAAAGCTAAATGATAACAACTTAGTACTTAAAGTAAATTATCCAGGCAAATATCCCTAATGTTTAAACAATATAAAAACTTAAAAACTTGAACTTACTTCGGCGTTTCCTTTCCCCGGCTGAGGGGTTATGCTAGTTATTATTATTTCGAATTATATTTGACTAGCGGAGTTTTAGATGATATTAACTACATATATATGGTTTGACTTTGTTAAATAAAATTCTAATGATTGTCTTGGTTAAAGGAAACTAATTATGTTTCTTAATTTTAGTTATTCGATGTATGTGTCCTCTTACTTCCAAAGGAATCATATGTAAAAAAACACTATATACCACAACTTTTAGTAAGTGAGTTAAAGTTTTGAAAGTGATTTGTCACTAAATTTGGTTGTTTCTCTATATTTGTATAATAATATATCAAGAGTTCCACTTGATTCAAGAAAAGTTGTCATTATTTTTATATACAATTTATTTCATAACATATTTAAAGCACATTATTACGTTCTACTAACATAAAACTATTTAAATCAAATGTGTTTGTCTTAGTGTCATATCATGATGTTTTATGCAACATAATTTTTATGCTTCATTATTTACTATAAACCCTTATTATTAGATTTTTTTTTCTTCATATGTCTATACAATTGTAATTTGTAAAGAAACATATAACAATATGTATAAGTGGGTTTTATATTGTTTCATATTCTAGAGTCTATAAGGATTTACTCTATTTCTTTTCAAAACACACAACTTATCACTAATTAGAGAATCATGGTAGAAGATCATAATCAAGATAGTGGTCCAATTTTTAAATAAGATAATTCTAATTGCAATAATTTTGTGGTTCTTATTAACAACATTAATATGAAAACCTCCCTGGAATTAAGTTGACACACTCATTCACCCATTTAGAGGGTATGCTAGTCATTTTTGTGCTTTTGGAGAAGTGAATGTGTGTTGTATTAAAAATTAAATTTGTGTTAATTGCAATATTTTTTGTGAATTTACTATCAAATTATGATAACTGATAATAAGAGGGTAGATGATGGAAATCATTCTCTTAGAATGTCTAGCATATACTCACATTAGATTTCAATTTCAAAATATTTGTAACATTCTCATTTTCATAATTATTTAACTTATCAAAATTATGGAAATTTAGGAAAACTTATGATTAAAATTGATACAAGTGAATACCAATAATCATCAACAAATATGTATTAATTTAATATTATGTATTTATTTATACGTATTTAGACAATAATGAAAGTAATGAGTTTTTTTCCCAAATTTCCATGTAATGCATTTCCTTGGGAAATCTACTTGGCATTTCCCCTTATTTTGAGGATGGTACCTAGGGTAAACTATATTCTTTAGGATACAAGGCTAGGTCATGGGGGCTTCACCTTGTTGACCAATATCTTATCACATTCATTCGTAAATGGAGGTTTTAAAATTGTGAAAAATAGAGTCAATATATTGTAGGTATTGTGAGGGTGGGGGAGGGATGTGGGGTACATGGATTGGGGGGGGGGTAATAAAAAGGGGTATTTGGTAAACATAGGGGATATCTAGTAAAAACAAGGTTTTTTTTCATTGGAAAGATGTATTGGGAGGGGGGGTTCAACAAAAGGATTTGGGGAGCTATTTATCGATATCTAGTGAAATTAAAGGTATTATTTTATATCCCATAAACACACTTCCTATGTCACAGATTCACTAAGTGGAGACCCCATGGCCATGGAAACATCTCAACAACAATTGACTTACAAAGAGAAAACAAATCACAAAGTGGGATTTGAACTTGGACGTGGATGAAACGATTTTTTGTTCGATAAATAGGGTATTTCCACACAAGTCAAACATCTTATGCAACCACTCACACAAATAAATCAAAGATCAATACACCAATGTATTGTGTGGTTAAAACCATCAAAGAGGAAAATCGTCCATGACCCCAACCAATGCAACCACTTGAGGTAATATATTAATGCAAAAGGAAAAAAATTACATAAGGTTTTTTCACAATCAATAATTATCAAATGACCCTCCATGCTCTTTAAATAAAGATCATAGACCAAATGGTTGTTAATCCATAGATCAATATAGCCTTTAGTGTCAACGAGAAGATGAATTGTTGGATCACTTTATGTCTATAACATATCATTGATCGTTGAATTAGATAACTACAAATGCATACCAAGGAAACACAGTTTACCTAAAGACAGATTAGACCAAGTTAATATTAACTAATTCTTAAGTGCCTAAATATACTAACATCTCCCCTTAAGAACAACTTGAGACAGGATTGAAGGATTTACAAAGGCAACACAATAGGAGAAGGAATGAGACATTAGAGTATATCCCCCCTTAATAACAACTTCTTGAATTCATAACATAGTTTGACTTTTGGAAAATTTCGCTTTTATAAGAGACTTTGAGAAAATGTTTGCAATTTAATCATCTGTAGGGCAAAAGAGCACTTCAAGAACATGACCTTGAATAATCTTTTTGATGAAGTGCACTTGTATCTCAATGTGTTTGTTGCGTTGATGTTGAATTGGATCTTTGGCAAGCTTGATGGAACCTTGATTGCCACACTAGAGTGTGGTTGGATGTTCTTGTTGGAACACAAACTTTGAAAGGATCTATCAAAGCCACATGGCTTCTTGACTTGCATTAACTATTGTTTAATATTCCATATATGCTGAAGAAAGAGCAAGAACTTGTTGCTTCTTACAAGCCCAAGTGATAGGTCTGAAATTGATCTGTAAATTGCCATGGATATTCCAATGGAATAGTTCATCGTAATAGATCTGATAAATAAAACTGAAATCTACACTATGAAGGTTAAATTCCTTTAGATTCCAGAATATTTAGTTACTTATTTTATGCTTATGCATGAAATAGATAAACTGCAAAAAATAGAGAACAATAAAATACAATCACACACGTCCCCAGGGTGTAGAATAGTTAGTGATGGAGTGTACTCTTAAGGTACTCTGTTATGTAAAATCATCGGTTTGAAACCCTTGATTTAAACCTTGTGTGCCGCATAAGGGGCTGCATTGGCATGCCTGGGATTATAGTGGTAGTAGTCAGATAACACGACCACGTGTCACACGAGTACATCCTTGACTAGTTGTTGATTTCCCCAGTCAAAAAAAAAAAATACAATCACACAACATCCACAAGATAACACAAAGATTTTCTTTGGGAAACCCTTATGGAGAAAACCTAGCTAGAAGGTGAGGCCGCTTTGCTCTCTTTTCTCTGGTATGGAAATAATGTAAGTATAAAGGAGAAGGCACTCTCTAAGGAGTTCCTGAGACTTGTGACCAATGAGGCTACTACAAAACATTAACCCCCTATGTTATGCTCTCTAATTTCCCACTCCCAGTTGTTCTTATCTTCTATGGAACAAAATAGAATAACATAGAATGGAACCCCTTCTCCTCCTAATGGCCCGATATTTAACATAGCCTGATAGCCACCTAGGGTTAGGTTTTTGACTTCCTCAACCCTCGATTGTGATAGGGTTTTGGACCTTCTAGAATATTCTTGAAATTATTCATGTGGCTAGCCTCATATGCATGAAGAATGGGGGTTGATGTGGCATCCTCTCGTACCATGGTGGTCAACACAATAGGTCAACTTGCGGGAGGAATAACTTTTGCACATGAACTCTGATTGACACATGATCTACATCATTGGAAAGGTCTTAGAGTTTAGAACACCATGAAGGAGGTGGACGCAAATTGTGGACACCAAAACCCCCAAAAAACGTCATTTAATGCCTCAAAATGGCTTCAGAAGGTTCCAAACCCCAATTTTCCAAACTGGGATCTTGCAAGTTGATTCCTCCAATTATTTCCACTTTGAAAGCATCGAGATAGATGAAAAATAATATAATGATCCAATATGGATTAGATCTCCCCATTTAGGGAGGCTTTTGGTCCCCAAAAACTTTACTAAATGAGGTGAGGAAATTTTTCCTCTACCTTCTCCCTAGAGTACCACTTTGCTTTGCTTGTAAGTTTTCCTTTCAACCCAATCTACCAAAGGTCATGTTGCCCCTGTTTTGTAATTCTAGACCACTTCTGCAAAACTGTGTCCTCTGTTAACTCTGCCTGAGCATCTAGTGCTAAGTCCTCTATGGAAGTTAGGACCTGTTCCTCTTTCTGATCCAACATGGAAGGCTCATAGAGTTTGAGGTTCTCCACATTCACTAATGAGTAAATGTGCATGTATGGGGGTAGACTGAGTCTGTAGGCATTATCTCCCAACTTTTCCAATACCTTAAAAGGACCATACTGCAGAGCCTTGATCTTCTTACCATGACCCTGTAGCCTTTCCTTATTCAGTTGTAACCAAACTCTATCTCCCACTCTAAATGTTTTCTCTATTCTGTGTTGGTCATCTCTAGCCTTGTGCTTTTCTTGTGACTTCTTCAGTGTCTCTTATACTTGCAAATGGATCTGCTTGATCTTCTCAACATTTTTTTTCTGCTTTTAATGCATTTCCTACGAGGTCCAATTATTAGGGTCACCAACCGAATCAACGAAACCAACCTACAAAGGAGTCCCCCCTAAACTAGAATGTATCCCAAACTAAACTGTACCTTGGATACATGAAAGTATTCTTGTTGCTTCTTTCCAATGACTTTCATGGGGATGGGTATACATTGAGGTCGTCGAGTAAAATAAATTAAAAAATTACTTATTTCTCTAATTTTGCCTATAAACTCACTTTTACAAATAAGTTACTTTTACATTAAGTGCTCCACTTTTATAAAATAAGAGATAATCACTTTTATAATAAAGTTACTTTACAAATTAAAATTACATGTAAAAAGTAACTAAAAAAATATTAAAGTTATTTTTTTTTTATAGCGATTCACTTTTATAATTTAAATGTATTGCACTTTTCAATAAAGTTATTTGATAACTTAAAGTTACATAAACTTTTCCAAAAAGTAACTCTATGAAAATAAAGATTCAAACTCGAGACTTCTTATTGCATTGCCTCCGGCAGTATATATAGCAATGAGTTAGCTTTGACTGCTCTATTAATTTGGTTTGACTTTAAAATTTTTGTAAGGAATCTAATGTGTAACATAAGAAACTTAAAATTTTATTTTTTAATGTGTAAAAAAACTAAGTTTTCTTACATTTCATTGGCTGATAACTTTATAGTGTTATTGCAGCCTTCACCTATTTCGAGGTTTCAATCACTTATTTCGAGATTTTCAGCAATAGGGTATAGTACTCAGGCTGTAGGGTGTAGTAAGCAGCCTTTACGTTGACTAAGGCTGCTCATACTACCTCAGGCACAAATTTTTAGGAGGTAGTATGAGCAGCCTCGCTGCCCTTGTTTATCAAATAAATGTTTAACCAAATAAGTTAACACAAAATAAATAATAAATATTATGAAGGAGAATGGGTTCTTTTTACTTCTTTTTTTAACTATTTGCCTTGAAGTGCGAGCTTACTTCCAAAACCTTTATTTGCCCATATAAAAAGCTTCAACACAACCAAACACAAAAACAAGCGAAATTTCAAAATAAAACAAATCTGAAACTTGATAAGATTGAGGTTAGCCTACCTAAAAAATGCAAGTTTTCTCTCTATTTTTTATCTGTTGAGATTATATAAAGCACAAAGCAAAGAGCATACACAGAAAATAGATCACTTTTTGTTTTGTATATGGTTTATTGAGATCGTATATGACACACAACAAAGAACATACTTCGACATGAAATGTAATAAACTAGAAATATAAACAGAAGAAAACAAAATATTGACACAATATATATAAAAAATTTAAAATTGTAAAGAAAACAAAATAATGACACAATATATATATATATATATATATATATATATATATATATATATAATTAAAAATTGTAATGAAACTTTATATCTTCAGATATGACAAAAAAACATGTATGTTGGGCAAACATAAACCTTTTTGGATGAAACAACAATTGTTTCCAACTAAAAGCAATGCTTTGTATGCAATGAAACAACTCTTTCAACCTAGAAATGCACACATAGCACAATCCATAAATCCTTCAATGCATACAGGGACACGAGTTTAGGATCTCGATTGACAATGGGAGTGGGTCTTCATACAGATTATTATACCATTTTTAATAAATATGGTATTTCCACATAGGTTGAACACTTTAAGAATCTGCTCATACAAATAGATCAAAGATTAGTACACCATTATATTATGTGGTTAAAGTCCTCAAAGAGGGAAACAACTTGCAACCCCAACCAACATGACCACTTGAGGTAATATATTAATGCAAAAATAATTTTCTTACAATTGATCATTAACAAAATACTCTCCATGCTCTTTAAATAGAGATCATGGACCAATCGAATGTTAAATGATGGATCAATATAGTCATTAGTATCAAGGAGAAGATGATCTGTAGGATCACTTTATGTCTAAAACATATCATGACCGTCATATTATATAACTACAAATGCATACAAAAAAAACATACTAAAAAACACACTTCACAGAAAAGTACGTTAAACCAAGTTGATATTAACTAACTCTTAAGTATATACATATCTTAATATATGTTATAGTGCTCTACTTTAAATATGTGAATGTATGTTATAATGCTCTACTTTAAATATGTGAATGTTGATTCTTCATCGTATTATATTATTGCAATTATTACATAATTTCTAATCACCATTTCATATTTAAATTTATAAAAAACTGTTTGGACATTATTAGATATATGATATATCTGTCATATGTGTGTTTTTGAAAACATATAAAAATAATGTTGTTGATATAGACAATAAATGAAAGCGATTTTTTAAATTTTGTTTGTTTAATTACATTTATTTGAAAATGGTTAAAGGATATAAATATTGCATTGTCTATATTCGATAGACTACAAGCTCTTTAGCATACAATATGGGTATATTTTTTGAGACGTAAAATTGTTTGTTTTTTAAATTGTATTACTAAGAAAAAAGAGGATAGGTATTGTGAAAAGGATTTGTTAATATAAAAAATTAGGAGTGTCATAATTTTCATTCTTGTATGAGAATCAGTAAGATCGCTACAAGTTGTGTTAAGAGTATAATGGTTGTGAAGGTGAAAGTTCTTAACCAAGAACTCACAATCTTTTATTTATAAATATAAATATTTGATCAAAATTTAAGATTTATGTTTTCGAAAAAGTATTTACATTGTAATTTTTTTTTTTTTGAAATTATTATAATGTTAAAATATTGATAAAGAGATTATATATATATATATATATATAGAAATAAGAGATGAAAAATTAGGTTCTACGACTGGGAAACCCTAGTCGCAGATGCACACTCTTGTCTTGCTTCTCATGGCTCCCTGCATTGTGTCTCCTATCCATTATGCTCGCTCTTCCTTAAGGCGGGTTGGAGATCTATGTGGATCCGCTCCCCGGTTTGTTGCAAGTTCAACCCGCGTGGTTCTGGTAGCTGGGTTTGATTATTTTCTCAATGCGTTGTGAGCTCGCATATATTTTCTTTATTTGGTGGATCAACCTTCGTAGGTGCACGATTTTGGGTTTGGGTCTTGGTGCTTGGATCTTTTGCTTTGTATCTTTCCTGGTTTGTGGTTCCTCTCTCTCGTTTCATTGGTTTGTTCACGGTTTGATGTATGCTCAGATCCGACTCCTTTTGGTGGTTGTTGATGATTTCTTCCTCCTATTCGTTGGGGGTTTTACCAAAGCTTTGAGGTCTTATTTTTTGGGCGTGCGGTGTTGGGGGATGGCACTTTGAGGTCCTTTGAGAGGGCGTGCAGCTTCTGGTCATCTCTTTAGTTGGTGTATTTGTTGGTCGAGATCTTCAATAATGCTACTGCTATTTAGTTATGATAATGTGAGGGTTCTCATACCACTCTGACCTGGTCCATCCGACCACTAGGGTTTTGTAGGGATTGCTTTTTCAGGGTTATTACTGTGGCATGATTTCTTGAACCTGATTTTATTTCCGACCTATTTGGCGTTTTTTCCCCAGATCTTGTTTTTATACTTTATTTGTGGTTTACCAACCAAATTTTATGTTCCTTTGGGATTTATTTTCGGATCTCTCTACCCATGATTGGGTCGTGCTTAAGGAAACTACATAATGTAATTTGGTTCTCTTCATATGAATATATTTATGTTTTTTTCCGTGAAAAAAAAAAATAATAATCTATTTTTAAGGTCGTGGTCACACACACACACACACACACATATAAAGAGATTCTTAATTAAAATGTATGTTAATAAAACTTATTTGACATGCATTTAAAGAAAGAAAAACAACCTAAGCTACTATCATTATGTACTTAGCAAGTTTTTGCATATTCATAAATTTTTAAAATACGTTTTTATTTGTGAGGTTTTCGGAAAAACCATATTTACGTAATTTTAATTAAAATGAAAATGGGGTATTAGAGGGTATTCACTAAAGTTTATTTTTTAAAAGATACAAGCTATTAGTTGGAATTAAGTTGTCAATTGGGTTTAGTTCAGGTGGTTAGGAGGAATGATTGTTATCCTCCCTACCCAAGTTCAGTTCCTGCAAGTGATATGTTGAGCTCTTAACGAGTATATTATTGTAATGGCTTTGAGTCTTGTTGTTGACCGACCTTATGCCCTGAAGATTCTAGGATTTACCATGGGTACCATCCTTGAAATGGGGGGAAGTACTCCGGGGTTTTCCTCGAGCTTCAAACCTAGAAAAAAAATTGATCCAGGTGGATATTGGTTCCCACCCACCTATTCCAACTGGCTCCTCTTGACAGTTTTTAGTTCAACACGTTTTTCTATAATGATGACGTTTCTTTGTAATTGTGGGTTCTGCACTTCCGGGGCTATCTTGAAGCCCTACACATCAGTCAGGTGGATATTGGTAGTCGCCCACCTATTCCAACTGGTTTATTTTGGAAGTTTTCATGTCAGTACATCTTTTTGTACTTCTAGGGCCGTTTTGAAGCCCTAAACAATGTTTTTTGTCTTGTCATAGTCAAACTATATTCAAAGTTATATTTTGATGACATAATGTGTATCTCGTTAAAATACCTTTCCAACGGGCTATCACATGCCTAAAATGAAGGTCATATGCAAAAGTTACGACCCCAAGAAGTTGAGGTACCAACTTACCCATTGGGGCCCACATAACTTTTGGCGTTTCATCTCCTAGGGTTAGGTTTTTGGATGTATAGGGTTTTGGCAATCATGAGTAATGTTAAAAAGACCTCTGGAGCCTCACTGTAATCATTCATCTCAGATAGATGTGCATACCAGCCACATCTCTTCTCAAAGATAAATACCACCATTCAAGCAAGTTGTTTTCAGTTCTGCAGTTTTACAGTTTCAACCTATTTTATTTATTCAATAGAAGTTATTGTTCACTGGATATTTGTTGTTGTTCTTTGTATCTTTGTGTTATTGTATTCAATCTGTTATTCATTTCGTTTTGCTCATAAATCCAGATCAAAAATATTAATTAGAACTAAGTATAAGTTAGGATGATTTCGATGAAAAAGTATTCTTCAACATTGCAATAAATTTTGATGAATGAAAATGCAAATAAATTAGTGGAACTATGTGTAAGTCTTAAGTAAATTTAATCCCCTAAAGATATATTTTGTGATGATGGTTTAATTAAATGAATGTACACATATTTCAAGCTTAGGATATTATAGTGTATAGACTTTTACACTAGATTATGTTTTCAAGAATTATTCTAATAGTGCACACTTTCACTTTTATTTTTTGGTTGTTTTGATGATGAGTAAGTGTCCACTCTAAACATTTATATTACAAATTTCTTATTTAGTGATATATCAGAAGAATTATTAACAAATTTTTGGGTAATTTTAAGGAAGAATAGTTATGTAACAACCACCAAATAAAAATGTGACTAAATTGTTGAGGCTAAGGGCCAATATTGGATGGTTTTTTCACAAACACAACATTTTAACATAAATTTTTGAATACACAGTTTGGCGTTCGTGTATGCAGTGAGTTATTTTGATGGAAGAATATCTCCTTTTGCAACAACTTAGTCAAACTGAGGTGCAAATAAACATTATGGCTAGGTGTGAGTGTTGGATGATTTTAATAGAAGAGTAACTCATATTGCAATACCTTAGTCAAACATAAGTGTAAATAAACATTTTGCCACTAAGTGTGGGTTGTTGGGGCATGGTGCGAGTCTTAGATTATTTTAATGAAAAAGTACCCCATTCCCATAGGGGTTCTACTAGACAAAAGTGTGAATAAGCAATTGGGGGCTAGCTACAAGTCTCAAGTGATTTTGACAAAATAATACTTCTTATCGTGATAACATAGTTGAACAAAAGTGAGAATATGCAATTGAGCTTAGGTCCCAATGTTAGGTGAATTTTTGTTGCAACAACATAGATGAAGATAAGTGCTAATAAGAAACGGGGACCATGTGCAAGCTTTGGGTGATTTTGATGTAAGACTATCCCACTATCATGACAATTTCGTCAACTGGATGTGCAAATAAATGATTGGGGCTAGGTGTAAGTCTTGATGATTTCGATGGAAGGATATCCTTGTTGCATTAGCTTAGCCAAATAAAAATGCATATGATTGATTGTTGTAGTTAAAGG
The DNA here is from genome assembly GCA_009831015.1 of Picea engelmannii. Classification (NCBI taxonomy): domain Eukaryota; kingdom Viridiplantae; phylum Streptophyta; class Pinopsida; order Pinales; family Pinaceae; genus Picea; species Picea engelmannii. Next base: position 462,677 of record ML785881.1, read on the forward strand.
TAAGTCTTCAATGATTTTGATGGAATACTGTCTTTATGATGACAACTTAACACAATAAAATGACAAATAAACAATTTCTTAGATGATTTTGATGAAATAATATCTTTAACAGTGAAGTATAAATCACGAGTGATTTATCTGTACTTTTCTTACCCTTTCCTTTATCTTTCCCTTCATCCATAAGTCATTTACTTCCGGATAAAATCTCTAATAAACCTTTCCTCTAAACTCTTTATTATTGTTAGAATTGACTAAAATCTCTTTTCCTTTTTTCTAGAGTGACTTCACCGATAACAATTTTTTCTCTCCTTATAATAGCTTCACCAAAAACAAAAAAAATAGGGTCGATTTGTTGGGAAAGCACTATCCAGTAGGCCAACGTTCAATCATTGTCTTGTACCTTCACTGACAATGACACCATTTGATGCATGGCATATAACCGTGACCACCTTAGTGATACATGTCATTGATCCCGTGCCACATCTTCCCTCTAACCATCCATGACCGCCCTCCCTTCGCCACATGCTAGGTATGGTATACATGCCAGGTTGGTATATATACCAACAAATACACTCATATATATACTAGCCCATCCATAACCACCATCCCTTCACCATGTACTAGCTTGGTATATATACCAATGAATACGCTGGTATATACAGTAGCTTGGTCCACTATTAATGCCCTCCCTTTGCCATGTGTCACCACTGCCCTCAACCACTATGACTGTCCTCCCTTTTCCATATACCGAGTTTGTTATATATAGACCGTCCTACCTTTGCCATATACCGAGCTTGACTACCCTCCCTTAGCCATATACTAGACCTATTTTATATACCAAGCCTAGTATATGGTAGGTTTATAGTGCTCCCTCTACCATATACCAGGCCTGGTATATGGCATAGTTGATATATATACCAAGCTTGACATATGGTGGAGGGAGGAAGGTCACTAGTATATATAGCATTCTTGATATATGGTGGGGGGAGGGCAGTGATTGGTGTATATACCAAGTCTACTATATTCACATGTATATATACCACCATGATATATATATATATATGTGGGAGAAGGTAGCCATGAATGCATTGGTAAGGTGTGAATATAGATGTGACAAGTGATTGATGACATACATGGTGGATGTGTATGCAAAAGTATTTACATACAACTATCATAGTGTTGAAAAAATTCAAACTTTGAATGGTGGTTATCAATTGCATATTTATTGTTTGCACTTCTTTTAAAAAGATAAATTTAAACATTTTTTTTTTTTTTTTAACTAGTATATATAACATTTCTGGTATATGATGGGGAGGACAATGACTAGTATATTTACCAAATTTAGTATATTTACAAGTATATATACCACACACACCAAATCTATAGTATATGGGAGAGGAAGTTAGCCATAAATACATTGGTAAGATGTGACTAAGAATTGATGACATATATGGTGGATTTCTATCTATGCAAAAGTACTTACATACAATTATCAAAATATTGAAAAATTCAAACTTTGAATGAAGATTATTTTTTTAGATTTGTTATACATACTTATTTTAAAAGAATAAATTTAAACATTTTATTTTTTGATTTTTTTAGATAATAATTCTTAATTCAATTTTTATTGCTTATATCACATTTTTAAAAATACATAAATAAATTTAACACCTTAAAAACTCCTACTACATCTCTAATGTGCAATGTCAACATCTGTTAATTGCAATTCTACCCACTCAACATCTGTTAATTGCAATTCTACCCATTCTTTTATGATTTAGAAAAAAGTGATAACTGCAATTCTACCCATTCTTTTATGGTTTAGAAAAAAGTGTGAAAGAAAACAAAATTAAAAAATAACACATTTAGAATACTCTCTTCTAGAAACAGAACAGCCCCATGAAGTTTTTACTAGGGCTAAACTTCCGATACCCGAGCAGATAAAATTTCCTCTTATATTCCGAAGGTCTTAATGCCGCCAGCTGGTTTTGCCCGCCAATTCGCGTCATTGGCAACCAGTGAGCCACTGCACTGCAGTATTGTTTTGGGATCTGCGGTTCTGTGGCTTTCTGTCAAGTACGACAGTATTTGTTGAATCCAAATGTTCTGCAGAGAGCGCATCCAACGGGAGGCGCTTCCTCCACCAGCCTTGGCGACGGAGAACACTGTCGATTTGGTCTAGAACTTAGGTACACTGTTTTCTGTCGTTTCACTACGGTACTGACGTGATACTTAATGCAGGCAAAGGACAAATACAGGGATTTAGGTTTTATAGTCTGGAATTTAGCATGACTACGGATGGAAACTGGAAAGTGAAATTTTAATAGACATGCATGCTCCTGTCAATGCGAAAAAATGAGTGGACGAGAATGATCGGCGCTTTAAAGGGCCCGAACTGTGTAGGGCCGTATAGGCGCAGATTTCTCGTAGTCAGCTTAGGTATCTCTCAAGCACATGGGGCAGCAATCATATCAGCTAGTCGTTTTAACTTAAATTTCCGTGTTCCAAGACGAAAAGATTGAGCTGGCAGTTCCTGTTGAAGTCTTCTAAGACGTGCAGATTCCATTTATTTTACAAGAAAATATTAAATCTCGTTGAACCGCCCTTGAATAATCGTGCTCAGAATTCTTTCATGCGATGTTACGGCTGCTCAGTGTCAACTGTGCTTCTTTATGACCGGTGCCTTGCATTTATTATGATTCGCTTGAACAACTAGATATTTCGTGAGTTGCGCGAGTTTAGGGCTGGTGCAGAAAGAAAGAAGGAAACGATGGAGGTAGAAGAGGCCACGCGAAATGATGGACAGCGTCGCAAAGTTTTGCTTATTTCAGCTGGAGCGAGCCATACAGTTGCTCTTGTCGGTATGTTCCATCCAACCGCCCCCATTTTAGGATATCATTTTCTTTCTTACCTGAATGTCAAGGGGAATTCTGCAGCGAACGAAATTTTCTGTTTTTTCGGGCTGGTAGTCGGTGCTCGTCAGCGTATTTGCCGGCTTTAGTTAGTTCTTTGGTCTTCTGGAGAGAAGAATTCCATTTTTTTGTTGTTATCTGGCTGGGAATGGCTTCTCAGCAGAGCATTTTTCGGCTTTAGTTAGTTCCTTACTCTTCCGGAGAGAAGAATGCCAGCATTTTGATAGTTTTTACTTTATCTTGATTATCGCATGGTAGACATGAGTTTCTGCATTTTTGTTCGTTCCTTTTCACAAATTCTCAACAGATTTCCATGCTTTGAAGTTTGTAGGGAATTATTTTAAGAAATATTTTTGGATACGGAAAATATTATATTCCATTTGGAAAATTATCAGAACTCGAGCTTCAAAGATTGTGTTCCGCTTGTTCATTTCTATTTTGAAAATAATCAGTAATTGAACTCCAAAGATTGTGTTCTGCTTGTCCATTTCAAGCATTTTATCTAAATTTAAGATTTCTTAAATGCTGAGAGGTTAAAATGAAAACTTGTAAACATATGCCGATAGAAGCTGCGGTTTAATTTAATTGTTTGTGTGTTTTGGAAAAATCGTTATTGCATTTATAGTGAGTGTCGATTCACTGCGTTTTTTCTGGGCTTCGACGCTCTGTTGTTAGACCAGGGTTAGCCACTATCTTTGTTTCATCTTTTTCTGGAATTCTGAGCTCCGTGCCCGTCGCAGAGCAGGAAGGTTCAGTTCATGTTTTTCTTTGTAGTGTTAAAAGCAAGCGAGGAAAACTAGTAACGGGGAGGCTCTGGCACTTTTCCTTCTAGTTGTCGCTGAAGAAAGAAGCAATGCTGACGATTTGCAGAATCAGGTTAACAGGACGGAGTTTTGTTTTGTTTGTTTAATCTATTCTTTTAATTTAATGAATTCTTGTGCGGGTGACTAAATCGGCAATGCCGTCGAATTGCACCTCCTAATTAAGGGAATGCAGATGTTTTTATATTTGATTTTTAATTTTTTCTATTTGATTTTTAATTTTTTCCACGGGGCTACAAGCCCACATGTTGGATGCCAGGGGACCGCATGCCGGATGAGAGAGAGCAGACTTGGAAGGCCTTGATGATGACTTGGATGACCTAGTCCAACCCTCACTTGCCAAATGATTTGGCTGGGAGGGGCAAAATGTCCTATTTTTAAGCTTGACCTCATGCTTTTGGGGCTAGGGCATGGTGGTGAGATGCCACTCTTTTGACACATGGACATTTGAGGAGGAGAAAGGTCTTCACCATGATGAGAGTGCTTAGATGCTTGACATGTGGCCTTTGGAGGCCTACCCATGCTTCTCCAACACCAACGACTTCCTCAAAGTGGCAAAACGTGCCCTAAAGGGGTGTCATCCTCCTAAATTAGGGTTTTATTTGTGCAAAAAGTGAAATTTTAAGTGAATCATTTAATATTACTTTGTTAAGGGGGCAAGATTTGGGTTGTTGACCCCAAATCTTGTGGTTTACTCCTTAATTTGTGGACAAACTATGTTAGCTACATTTTGTATAAATAGAGATCATAAGATCTCATTTTAATAATAACTCTCCCTCTTGTGAGAAGACTTGGATCTGAAATTTGCGCCACACTTGGCTCTTTTTATCTATTGGGCACTTGTTTATGGCTATCTATTAGTGAAATGGTTGATGGAAGTCTAGTGCTAGTCTTGGATGATGTTTTCTAGCTCTTGTGGTGCATTATCTTGGCATTTATCTTGATCTTGGTATGGTTTTCTACTATCATGCTATCATTTTTTCAAGTCAAGTATTATTATGCTAGGAGTTAGGTGGGAAGTATAAGGGCATACACCCACACCATAGCCTTCATCATTTTATTTGCTTCATCTCGTTGGTTATATAAGGGTTTGCTAAGAGAAGTATAAGGGCATACACTCTCTTAGCTTAAATTTTAGCTAGAGAAACTTGCCTTGGGAAGTAAAAGGGCTTACACCCCCAAGGAGGTAGCTTCTCTAACTCTTTGTTTATTTGAATCTATTAACCCAATAGTAAAGACACTAGTCATACTCTTTTGCATTGGAGATATAATAATCATTGCCTTGGGAAACACAATTTTTGGTCTTTTGAAAGTTTTCTTGCTTGAAGTTGATTTGCCTCATTGAGAGGAGTTTTCCCCCACTAGGGCATCCCCTCTCTCCCACTACTCTAATTGCTATTACAAACTTTAACCTACAGCCATTAGGGCTGGATAACCCTAGCTACTAACACTCTCATAACTCCTAAACTAACCCTAGACTAACTCCTAAATGTTGCTCACTTACTCTACTAACTAGGGCACATCTTTTGGGCTAGTTCTTGTCACTTTTCCATGGTTGATTTTGCTGCTACATGCCATTGAATGCTACAGCCGTAAGGCTGCAATTTTCTGTAGAAAACACATGTTTACAACAACTGTCTTCTCTAGCTTCTTAAGTGCCATCTTTTAGCCTATATTCATTGCCAATCTTGATGCCGATTTACTTAACTAGTTTAGACCTTAGTATGATGATTTAGATGTTTTAGTTGCTGATATAAACTGTCATTTACTGCTGCAAATTAGGGACAACAAGCTTAACTTGCTGATCCAACTAACATATATCATTGCAAAGTGTCTTGTCTTGTGTCTCGGGCAGGTACAATCATTCAGAAAAGTACTATACTTGTGGGGCAACAATTACTTAACTTACAAGGCATCTTTTCCCACCTTTCTTTCCACTTAGACTTGGCCTCTAGAGGCTTCACTTCCATTTCCCTCCATCTCCATCTCAATCCACCTAGGGTCACCGGGATCGCCTCCTTGGAGTGACCTAGTCACCCTTGAAGTGCGGGACCTACATCGAGGTGACATTGGGTGTAGGCTTCCCAAGTTGTAGCACTTGCTTTGTGGTTGGGTCGGGTTTTGCCCATCCTACAACTTGCGCTATAACATGCCACCTTCTCCCCAATTGCTGCAAGCTGATCACGGATCTTGGTGATCTTCATGAGGTAACTGGTAATTGAGTCTGATCTTGACATTTGCATGGATCTGAGCTTATTCCTCAATACCATCTTCCTGTTTATGTTCTCGCTTTGGTAGAGATTTACCAAGGTGTCGAACATCTCCTTAGTCGTTTTCTTCTTGGACAAATGAGGAATTAGATGATCCTTCAGTGCATCCAAGATCACCCGCATGGCTTTGATCTCCTTCTCGTGAGCTGCCAATTGCTGTGGATCTGTCGGTGAAGGAACTACTTTGTCAACAATCTCCCAAAGAACATTTTCCTTCAAAAGCAAAGTAACCCTTGCTTTCTAGGGCAGGAAGTTTGAAGCCCCATCCAATTTGTCTTCAAACTTGAGACTAGTTGTTGTCATCTTCCAGACCTAAACAAACTGCCGTGAAAATGTGCTTTAGTCCTTCAAGCACTAGTAAAACCGAATTGTTGGACTTCAAATCTAATAGATCTCTTGCTGTAAACCCCAGATCTAAAGTAGATCTGACTGCTGGTCTCTCAGATCTAATGGATCTGCTGCAACAAAGCCAGACCTGCACTAGATCTTCTTGTTGGTACTTCAGATTTTCACTAGATCTGTTTATTGGTACCTCAGGTCTACTAGATCTGCGTGCTGGTATTTCAGATCTGCTAGATCTGTTTGCTGGTACCTTAGATTTGCATTAGATCTGCTTGTTGGTACTTCAAATTTGCACTAGATCTGTTTGTTGGTACTTTAGATCTACTAGATCTGCTTGCTGGTACCTTAGATATGCTAAATCTGCTTGTTGGTACCTCAGATCTGCTAGATTTGCCTGTTGATATCTCAGATTTGCTAGATTTTCCTGTTGGTACCTCAAAACTACACTAGATCTGTCTGTTGGTACTTGGAAATCTCAATCAAAGATCTTGCTCTGATACCATGTTAAAATCTCTATTCCAGCACCTAGGCAAATTATTTCCTTATGCTCTTGCAGAAAATAATATTTCTGAACATAGAATAAAATGCATTGACTGAAAATTTAACTACAAGGAATAAAAATATAACGGAAGCAAACTGCACCAATTTCCCCACACACAAATTTTTTCCCTTCAAAGATCAACTTTTCATTAATTCCTCCAAGCTTACAAGGGCTCCCTAATTGGGAAAATAACCCACTGAGAAAATAAATAAATTACAACAAAAAACCTGGCTATTCTAGCCCTGTTGAAGAAAACCCTCTGCCTTGATCTGCTGCCCGCAACTGTACGACATGTCCTTGGCTGTATGGCCCTCCATAAAATTTGTGCGGCCTTTGCTAGATGGTACAACCTCCACAAATTTGTTTTGGTTGTGTTATCCCCGATATCCAGGGATAACTAGGAGATCATGTCTCGAGGCCCACATGGTCCTAGACATGGAGTACCGAGAGCAGGAATGACCTGAGCATGGTCCTGGAGGACCCTTCTCTTCTTCTCAGCCAGATGTGTCCTGCCA